>JXSR01S029929.1:8394-26722 GCA_000969725.1 Ophiothrix spiculata | reverse complement strand
GTGCCCAATTGAAGCCTGTACAACTAGGTGGTTTTGTTTACAAA
Organism: Ophiothrix spiculata; assembly: GCA_000969725.1. Lineage (NCBI taxonomy): Eukaryota > Metazoa > Echinodermata > Ophiuroidea > Amphilepidida > Ophiotrichidae > Ophiothrix > Ophiothrix spiculata. Next base: position 26,678 of record JXSR01S029929.1, on the reverse strand, counting down.
TTGAAAACAATTATGAGACACTCTTCTGTTCAGATCAATACAGATCTGGAAGTTGTAAAATACCATTTTATTGTCTTGTATGAAACCCCAAAAGATTGCCGCATAGCTGTTTCGCAAAAAGTTTCTGAGACAAACCTTTTCTTGGGCCTAATAGATATAACTTAAAATTGTTATAGGCCTATTCTGTGAAATGAATCATGGCCATTTGACAAGACAATTCATGAGCGAAAAATTTATTTCATTTTAGGTGCGGGACATGGAATATTTTGCATATTCTCTAACGATTTGTCTGCATTTCAAAGCGCAACATTTTTCTCTCAATTTTCGTTCATTTTGTTGTCTACAGATCATGATCAATGTCAAATTACCGGAAGTGACGGAAGAAGAATTACAGCTGCAACAAAAACCAAAGAAGGAAAAGAGCAAGAAATCAAAGTCCAGTAAAACAAAATCCTCGAAGCCCAAGCGTCCAAAATCGCCGAAACCGCCTAAACCTCAAAAAGAGAAGAAAGCGCCAATTATTAAGAAGAAACCAAAGTGAGTACAATTACAGACCTATGAAAATCTTGCTCTCGTTGTCAGAAATCTTAAGTCCCGTAAACCTTAAGTCCTTTAAAACCCAAGCGGCCGAACTCACTTGTAGACAGAAATCTAAGTCCAGTAAACCATAAGTCCTCTAAAACCCAAACGGCCAAAATCACACAAATCTCTTTCGGAACAGAAAACACCAGTTATTAAAAAGAAACCAAAGTGAGTTCAAGTTGAAATCTTCGGCCGTACACCCGTACCTAGCTGAAATCTGAGTACCCCCCCCCACCTCGGTTCAAGTCAAGTTCTGTATAATACTTAAAGTTTCATCCCACTTCACCCCCTCAACCCCACCTGGATGTTTCTTTTTTTTTGAATCATGTTAGAATAATTTTATCCTTTTCACAGAAAACTTCCTTTAGCAGCATTGAATAAATTGAAGAAACAGCGAAAGAAGTTGATGCCAGGCCTCGATGAGTCGGAATCTTCCGAGTTTGACGAGACGCCACCTCCGACCCCTGACCCTGAACTGGATGAGTTTGTAGAGGTATTTTTAAACCAATGCTTCATCCCAAAATTAATCTATTTGCCTGCCTGCCTGTCTGTCCATTTATTGATTTTGAAGAAAGTTTAACCCTAAGGCGACGAAAAAAAAATATATCCTGTTTTACGGGCGGGGGAACCTTTCAAGTAGGATCGGTCGGTCGGGCAAATTTTTTTTCTATTTTTTTTTTGCCTAAAATAACACAAAAAATAAAATAAAAAACCTGAATTTTTTGTACAAAGAAATTGTCTTTAGGAAATTTAGGGTAAAACAGTTTTTTTTTATTTTCGTCGCCTAAAGGAACTGGGTTATTTTGACCTATCTCACAGCCGGAGGGGAAAAAAACAATGTTTCAACCCAAAATTAATATATCTGCCTGTCTGTCTGTCCATTTATTGATTTTGAAGAAAGTTTAACCCTAAGGCGACGAGAAAATTTTTTTTTCCTGTTTTACGGGCGGTGGAACCTTTCAAGTAGGATCGGTCGGTCGGGCAATTTTTTTTTCTATTTTTTTTTTGCCTAAAATAACCCAAAAAATTTAAAAAAAACACTGAATTTTTTGTACAAAGAAGTTTTCTTTAGCAAATTTATGGTAAAACAGGTTTTTTTTTTTATTTTCGTCGCCTAAAGGAACCGGGTTATTTTGACCTATCTCACAGCCGGAGGGGTAAAAACAATGTTTCAACCCAAAATTAATATATCTGCCTGCCTGTCTGTCCATATATTGATTTTGAAGAAAGTTCAAGGGTGAAAACAATAATAACATAGTCGGCCTCCAAACAAAATTTTCGCTACCAAACAATTGGTTGTGACGTCAAAATGACGAGTTACTCCAAATGAAATAACTTCCAACACCGAGTTGAGACCAAATAGAATTTTGCGCTAGATTTCACATGTATTGGATTGCCATACATTGCACCAAATGTTTGTTAGCGGTTCATACTTTAAATTCGATGGCAAATATTTGGTGACGTCACGACCAATTGTTTCATAGTGAAAATTTGTTTGTTTGGAGGCCGACTATGTTTTCACCCTAATCCTAAAAGAACCAGGTTATTTTGACCCATCTCACAGCCGGAGGACGTGAGATAGGTCAAACTCACTTCTGTAGAACATAAATGTCCTTAGCAAAAATGTTTTCCTTTTTTACCAACAGAAGCGTCGCTCCTCCAGAAACACAGACAAGCGCAAGAAATATACCGTGGATTACGACTTTAACATCACCGACGATTCGAGTAGCTCCGATGACAACGATGATCCTAACAAAGTCAAGAAACCCAAGGAGAAAAAGCTGAAGATGGAGAGAACACAGGTGATAGCGAAAGAATCGGAGGACGGAGAGAATAACCTGGAGATTGATGTTGAGACAGTGGAGCCAAACCAACTCCAAGAGCAAGCTAAATTCTTTGTGGTAACTATTCTGCTTAATTATAATATAGTGTTTTGATGGGAGTGAGGTGGGTGTGTGGATGAGGAGATTGATTTTGAGATGATGGAACAGTAGAACTGAAGGCGGAGAGAACGCAGGTGATTGCAAAAGAATTTGAGGACGGAGAGAACAACCTGGAGATTGATGTGGAGACAGTGGAGCCGAACCAACTCCAAGAGCAAGCCAAATTCTTTGTGGTAACTATTCTGCGTAATTATACAGGGACTGAATTTTAAGGCGCGCGCGCGTCATCGCGCATCTAAAAGCCTTTCAGTCCGAGCAATTTATCGCGCGTCTCGTCAGATTGTGCCAAGAGTTTTCAAGCTCCTAATAAATGAATTGCCGACTTCGCTATCGTCAATCTTGTAACTCATAAATGCTCTCGCTGAAGCGATCTTGGAACATGATCAGACTACAATTAAACTTGTTACTGACGTATGAACTCATTTTGGTTCCAAGAGCAAATGTTAGTGAACATTGATACCATCTGCAAGTGCCTGAGACCTCGCGATGTTTAGAATATTAAGTATGCGTGACGTCAGATAAAGCAGAGAACGATCAATGAAATCAACGCTGTATCATTCACAAAATGCGATGACGTGTTAATAGTTACTCATTAATATTCATCAATCAATCTCTTCCTGATTATATAAAATCACCTCGAAGCAATCAAAATGGCGACAGAGTCGGTAGCTTCGGCGCAACCGAAGAATAAATAAAGCAAAAGATAGACACGGGGAAAGAGATTCCAGTAAATACTTTGTCAAAAATTAAAATCATATGAAATGATATTGGTGTGGATCAGCACATGTCATGCGTCATGGGGAATTTCAGTAAAAATATTGCATTTGTATTAATTCTTAAACTAACCAAAGTGCTCGTCTAGATTTCTCCAGATGAGTTTTTTGAAAACTCGTCTACTGCTCATCTTGAGAGATCCAGGAGAGCTTTTTTTTCGCTCGCCTGCTCATTACAAAATTCAGTCCCTGATTATAATATTGTGTTTTGATGGGTGTGAGGTGGGTGTGAGTGGGGTGTGTGGATGAGGAGATTTGATTTTGAGATGACGGAAAAGTAGAACTGAAGGCGGAGAGAATGCAGGTGATTGCGAAAGAATTGGAGGACGGAGAGAGTAACCTGGAGATTGATGTGGAGACGGTGGAGCCAAACCAACTCCAAGAGCAAGCCAAATTCTTTGTGGTAACTATTCTGCTTAATTATAATATAGTGTTTTGATGGGAGTGAGGTGGGTGTGAGTGGGGTGTGTGGATGAGGCGATTGATTTTGAGATAACGGAAGAGTAGAGGTGAAACCAGGAGAGAATGCAGGTGATTGCGAAAGAATCTGAGGACGGAGAGAATAACCTGGAAATTGATGTGGAGACAGTGGAGCCAAACCAACTCAAAGCCAAAATTTTTGTGGTAACTGTTCGTTTATATTTTAATATATAGAATTTGATGAAAGGGATATATGTGTGGGCAGGTGGGTGGCGATGTGATGTGTGGGATCAGTGTGTGTGGGTTGTGGATCTGAGATTGATTTGAGATGTTGGAGCCAAATCGCAAGCCAAATTCTTTGTGGTTGGTGTCAGCTGTTTTCAGAAGTTAATTTTCATTCTAAAGCCACTAAATTAAACTATTTGAATTGGCAGTAATATATAGGTCCTCCACTATATACAATAGTCAAGTGCAATCCAATCATCTTGCCCTCAACATTTCCCCAAACCTTTTAACTCTTTAGTCATGACTCAATATAAATGAAGCGGACTATTAAATAACCTTACTTTTTGGGCTGAATATTTTTCAGGACAATCCAGACGAATCACAGGCAAATGTTGTGGAAAAAATCCTTTCAAGGCGAACAGTTAAGAAGCCCCAGCTCCCTGGAGAGGCGCAAGTAGGAGAAGTAGAGGAGTTCTTTGTCAAGTATAGAAGCTAGTAAGTATTCGTCTAGATGGCATCATCTAGACTCATCTAGATGGCTTTATCTAGACATGATATTTTAAGCAAATGTTGTGGAAAAGATGCTAGGTGAACAGTTAAAAAAGTCCAGCTCCCCGGAGAGGCGCAAGTAGAAGTAGAGGAGTTCTTTGTCAAGTATAGAAGCTAGTAAGTATTCGTCTAGATGGCATCATCTAGACTCGTCTAGATGGCATCTAAACTCGTCTAGATGGTGTTATCTAGACATGATATTATAAGCAAATGCTGTGGAAAAGATGCAAGGTGAACAGTTAAAGAAACCCCAACTACCTAGAAAGGCAAAAGTAGAAGTAGAGGAGTTCAGTGTCAGTTATAGAAGCTAGTAAGTACTCATCTAGATGGTATCATCTGGGCTTGTCTTGATGGCATTATGATATTATTAGATGATATTATTAGACAACACAAGGTCCTTCAATTGAGAAATTTGCTCAAAAAGCACCCAATTTGAGCACAATTGGATGTTTTTTAGTCACAATTGGTATGGGTGGATTGTTTGAGTCAAAAATAGGTTATAGAGTTGGAAGAGGCACATCTCGTATAACATTTTTTGAAGATTCCCCCTCCCCTTGATATACTTACTAAGTGGTTCTAGACAACACAAAATTCTTGACAGGCGAACCTTCAAGAAACCCAACAGCCATTAAGAGAATAAAAGATAAGATTTATTGTTTTGCCTGTCATCTATCGTCTCATAATGGATGGGTGTACATTATTTTGAGTAATGGGTGCCCCCGTAGGGGGTGCCCATTACGAAATAATAATGTACGCCCATCCATTATGAGACGATAGATGACAGGCAAAACAATAAATCGCCATCTTTTATTCTCATTCTTAGTCACAAATTTGAGTCATTTATAAACCAAAAACGATGTAAACTATTGCCAAAAACTATAAACATTATCATTGGAAAAACGTACACCCCTATTCAAGCATGAAATATTCCAAACCCAGTAAAGCTGTTCACGCCGGATGTGTGCGTATACCTGCATCGCGCCGTGATTTTGAACGCGCGGCTCCACTGCGTTTCACGCTGAATGCACTGTGTAAATCAACTATAAATAAAATTTCGAAATTTTGTCCAATGCCCCTTTAAAAGGATTGCCCATCATCAAAGAAATGTTGATTAGGGACAAATCTTTTCATCTCAGTAGATTTTTGCTTCTTTTTTAGTAGTCTTTCTTTCTTCCAATATTGTGCAACCATTATTCTTCAGGATATGGATTTTGAAGATTTTTCGGTCAGAAATTGACCGAAACAGAGTTGGGAACAGTCAAAGTAGGATACCCTGCTCTTATCGATACTGGCTGCGATTATATGTACAGGTATGACTTTTCTGTACATGGGACGGACAGCTTTACTTACCGACCCAAAGGACGCGATCTCTCATGAAATATTTACACAACTATAAAAGATTCCAAGATTCCATTCTGGCTAGTGGCACCTGTAGGCGGATTTTTAAGTCTAGAAATTGACCGAAACAGAGTTGGGAATCTTTACAATACTGACTGCGATTACATATACACTTATGACTCTTCTGTGCATGGGACCGACGGCTTTACCTCTCGTTCGAAGGACGCAATCTCTCATGAAATATATACACAACTTTAAAATTAGATTCCGAGATTCCACTCCGGCTAGTGCCCTTACCGTGAATCGAAACCTGGGCACAATTTGAGTAAGGCGAGATCGCTAACCACTACACTATGGTACTCAAACATTTTTAAGTTGTGCTCCATTTCTTTCAATTTTACCTCCAGCTCATCCCTTTCTGACCATGCATTATGCAGTGCTTTACCTTGGTGTTCCATCATGCTGCCAAGTTTTTGCGTGATTCACTAATTTTTCTTACATAATTCAAGTTTGTTTTGGGCTTCCTTCAATTTTGTGCTTTTCTCATGTGATTTTGATCTGATACTTTAGCAGTTCTGTTTCACGTTTTCGCCTAAAAAGACACCCTCTACTGTGGAAGCTGGCAATTCGTAACTGGACTCTCAAAGATCGTATTCTATATAGAAGCCTTGATGAGCTTGGTCGTAGAGTATGATAACTTAGGCTATGCGATATACTGAAGCTTTTTGGCAAAAATACTCATTTTTTTGCCATTTGTTCCTATTTAGCTTGCATCTGACTGCATAAATATAATAATAATTGACAAGTTTTTCTTAATCCACTTGTGGCAAAAAATTCACACACCAAGTCACAACTGATTCTACCTTCTCCACCAGGGTTAGTACGGGTCCTTGAAAGTCCTTACATTTTATTTTGCATTTTCCAGGCCTTGAAAGTCCTTGAAAAACTGACTTTATCAAAAAAATGTCCTTGAATTGTTGAATGTCAGAAATATTAAAAATGAATGTCAAAAGAATTTACCATGCAATTATTTTTATCCAAAAATGGGCAAAAACAAATGTATTTTGTTGATACATATTCCGGCGGCCGCCGCCGATAAAAGTCCTTGAATTGTTCTTGGGGAAAGTCCTTGAATTTTGTAAGTGAAAAAGTGTACTAACCCTGTCCACGCCAAGACACTTTTCCCAAACTGTCGCAGTCTTCTGAAGTTTCTTGAGAAAGGGAAGGGATAGTATATCTTCTATGCAAAATCTAACATAAAAGTGTAAGCCCCAGAATGACAGCTGATCCTGCTTCCAGCATCATGAATGGTGATCTGTACCAAAACAAAAAGCAGACAAACGTGTTATGTTATTGCATTGCAGTTGAGACCTCCTCCTTCCCGTTCCTCTCTTCCATCCCCCTATTTTACCTATTCTATCTTTTCTCACCTCCTGAGGAGAAAGTTGAAAAATCCAAACGAGAAGAAACAAAGGCGTGAAGAAGACGTTCTGTTGTGGCATGATCTAAATATTTCCAAATTCGGCCGATCTTGTACATACCAATTCTTGAAGTGTTTTTTGGCAAAATACTAATTGTTGCCATATGTTCCTGTTTAGTTTGCATCTCACTGCATTAAAATAATAATTATAATTGACAAGGTTTTTGCTATTTCTTAATCCACTTGTTGCAAAAATATACACACCAAGTCACAACAATTTACTGCTTCTACCTTCTCCAGGCCAAGACACTTTTCCCAAACTGTCGCAATTTTTCTGAAGTTGCTTGAGACTGGAAGGGATGGTAAATCAACTTTGTAAAATCTTGCATAAAAGACATGAGCTTGTTGTAGATAGCCTGTTGTTATGCGACCATGGCATGAGACTCAGCAATGATGAGTTGTTTCAAATCTGAGAGTGTTAAGCCCAGAATGACAATTGATCTTGCTTCCAGCATCATGAATGGGTTGCCAGGGTGATCCGCAGGGTTGTCACCAGACAACTTTTAGTACGGTAAAATTTATGTGAAATAAATTGGAGGTAAAAACAAAGTAAGCCAACTTGATGTGATGAAAAAATAACACAATATATAGGCCTAAATCATAGAAAGTGTGTATATAGGCCTAAAGTAAATACAACAAGTAAAAACAGGAACAAAATAAAGACTCGCCGAAAATTCAGATATACATATAGAACGGCACGACGTTTCAAGGGGATATACCCCTTTTCATCAGGCAAACAAAAACAAGCAAAACAAGAAAAGGCAGCAAATAATCTACATTAAACTATAATATAATGCAAAACATACAAATAAATCCTGAGAGCAAAAATGAAAAGTTACTTATCTTCATGAAATGCAGTCGAGTAAGAAGATAAGTAACCCAGGTGGTCCCGCCCGCCACCGCCCGGCGTAGTGACATCCCTGGTTATCTGTACTACAACATAAAGCAGACAAATGTTTTATGTTATTGCATTGCAATCGTTCCTCTCTTCCATCCCCCAATTTTCTCTATTTTATCTTTTCTCACCTCTGGAGAAAGTTCTGCAATAATCAACTGGTTGATGCAAAATTTAACCACAGAGGGTGGGACACATTTTTTAATGAAAGAGTGACAGTTCCCGAAATATAAAGTTTCCCTGGGCGTATGTCTGATTGGGTACAAGTGTTCCCACTGCATTCAAATCGATCAATACTTGATGCTATAATTTTTTCAATTAAATTTTTTAAACACTTCAGCTTATCTAAAAATCGTAAAATTAGGATGATTTCACATTTTTTTTATAAAGTTTGAAAATATTTAAAAATAGATTTATTTCATTGGACTTGGAAAATACACTGGACTAAAAGAGTTATAATGATATACATTGACCACCTCTATCAAGTATAGAAGTTGGCAAGTAATTGTTTAGATAGCACCATCTAGAATCTAGACAGCACAAGGCCCATATCTAGGCATACCTTCAAAGAGTCCCAAGTTCCTGGAGACGCACAAGTAGAAGTGGAGGGATTACATCATGTACAGAAGCTTGCAAGCACTCATCTAAACTTAATATATTTTAAATCTAGACAAAATTCTTGTAAGGCCTGAACTTTTGACTCATTATTTTAGAAGTCTTTAAACCACCCAACAGTTGTCCAGTATTGGTTTCACACACAAATGTTAAACACTGTTTTTTTGTTGTAAAATTGCAGCTCTTATCTTCACTGTGAGTGGTGTACGCAAGAAAAGTTACTAAAGGGAGATCAACGCATCCCACAGAAGATCCGACGTTTCCGAGCTAAACAGCACAGCGCTGCCAGCTACCTTCAAGATGTAAGTCAGAGGCGTCTGCTATCGTCATATTTGGTATCTGCTATCGTCATTTTTAATTTTTTTAAATTTTAATTTCGCCATAAAAATGGAAAATGTTTGAAAAAATAAAAATTGTGACCAAATTAGTGGTGGTTTGTATAGTGACAGGTCTGAGTGCCCATCTTGATATCTTAGGGGATTAAACCAGAATTAGATGTTGTGATTCACTAACAAAGCCATGAGAGGATCAGTGCAAAGTTAGGGGTCACTGCTAAAAGAACTCAACTGGTAGTTGACAACCTCCTTCCCAAGACCCTTGGGGTGCCATTGTTCAGCACAAATTATAGCAACTCGCAAGAGTCTGTTGAGTATTGAAACATCCAGTAAAACTACCGTACTGACGTGTGTATAATCCCATACTCGATTTAAGTCCCCCCTCCTAAATTTACGACAATTTTTGTGAAATTAATGTACACATGTGTTAAGTCCAATTGGTATTTTTTAGGAGTCGCCAAATTATCATTACCAAAATATTCCAATAATCATTTCACTGATGGCCATAAGTTGCCAAATGACCTTAAAGATTATCAGATATCAAAATCTACTTTCAAAAATAGTTGCAAACTAACCTCCATTATCATGGAAACTGAAACATTTTATCGAAAAAACAAAGTCACGTGCATGAAAACCGCCGATAAATAAGCCTTTTCTCTATGTTTTGTTTTAAACATCGCATTCTGTTGATTGTCTGTTGATCGTCTTCATCAACAGATGGCGATGTTTACGGTTATATAACGGTAAAATTAAAACAGAACATGCGCTATCGTACTTGGCAGACATGCGCAATCGTGATTGTAACCTGTCAAAATGGCGACTATCGGAGCAACAACAATAATATTACCACATTAAACGTCGATTTATAAATTTATGTAAGTTCCCAGATTTAAGTCCCACCCCTAATTTGAATACAATCTGAGGTAAATAAAGGGTGGGATTATACACGTGTCTGTACGGTAATTGATAAATCATATATGCACATTATTTTTTTTCTTGCAGCTTGATGATGAGCCGTTCAACCCAGACTTCATCGAGGTTGAACGCGTGATAGACAAAGCTATCACCGAAGATCCCGATAATCCAGGTCAAATGGTCACTCACTTTCTCATCAAATGGCGAAGTCTGCCGTACGAAGACGCCACCTGGGAGGTACCGGAGGATATCGATAAGGATAAGGTTGTGATTTACGAAAAGTTCAACAAGCTACCACCGGCGAGTGAAAGGAAACGCGTACCCAAAGGTCGACTGTCATCCTGGGATAAGTTGGAGGAGAGTCGGGTGTATAAAAATGAGAATACACTTCGGGAATATCAGCTTGAGGGAATCAATTGGTTGGTGTTTAGTTGGTATAATGGGTAAGTCCCAATCCTTGGTTCATCATAAACAATCGGCTGCAGAGCAGGCGACTACAAGATATCTCCATGATTGTAACTTTTTCGTTTGGATTTAGATCGGAGACAGCATTTTGTCTGCGAGAAATAATATTAATAGAAGAAATTGCCCTAAGTAAAGTGAATAAGCCAAGCTATTTTTGAGTGTCATACCTTTTTGGCTGTGGAGGCTAGTTTAAGTAGAAATGGTCTGTGTCGTTTATTAACAGACTTAAGACTAAGCCTGGGGACTAACACTGCTAACAAAAAGTGTTTGCTTTGGAAAAAGTGTCTTGGTTTTTATGATTGGTGTTGAACAAAAGAAACACTTGAGAACAAGCAGAAAACAAGACCGATTTAACCTCATAGCAAGTAATCAATAAGCACAAAACAAGATTGAAGAGCCCAAACAAATACACCTAAATAAGCCCAGCTGGCAACACTGTGATACATACCACAAATCAATAACACTTGTATTGAGGAAAAAGGGAATTTCAATAAATTTAGATGAAGTACTTTTCAGTCAATATACCACTTAGTGAGGATAATTAATGGTCAGAGATAACAATGTAGCCCAATAAATTTAAGATGAGAGAACTTGTAATGTACTTGAAATTGCTTGAATTGGCTTGTTCTGAACTTGTTTTAGTCTTGTCTCTAACTGATAATTGATTGATCAGCTCAATTTATACTTGTCTTGAGCTTGTTTCAAACTTGGTTTTCCCTTTGTTCAGGGGATTAAAAACAAGACGGTTTTTCCAAAACAAGACACTTTATGCTAGCAGTGTAAGTAAGACAATGGAAAAAGAAAACTGGTTATGGGCTCGACTAACCCAGATTTTGAACCTTTTTGGATTTCTTTAGTTTTGCTAAAATCATTGAAAGAAATTTTTTCAAAAGAAAATTTGTTTGTAACAAGTTTACTTTTTTTTCCTCATGATTTTTTCAGATTTTTGGCAAATTTTAACCTAAAGAAAATTGATATTTTCCTGACTGACTTTCAAAAGTTGTGCTTTCCCCAAAACAGAGTTTTTTGTGTGTCACGTAGACTGTTCATAAGAGCCTTGACCAATCCAACCTTCAAGCATAAATTTTGTTGAATCCTTAGCCTAAAAAAGTAATTGTTTGTTTGGCATTGGTCAGATTTTTTTTGGCTTTTGCCTCGGAAATTAACATGATAACAACAGGACATACAGACCAATGGAGCAACAACATTGCCTGTTCTCATCTCCCATTTTTATTAACAACCTGGACTTTCAAGCAGCCTGAAAGTGAGAAGTATATTATTTCCATGCTTAATTTTACAATTTTTATCATATATGAAAAATAAAAATAACAAAGTCTAGGGTAGGCACCAAAATATGGTCGTTTGGTTATGCCAAACGAACAACTTTTTTAGGCCTAATAGCAGTCGGCCTGATAGTATACAAATACAACATGGTATCGAGGGAAGTAGCGAAAATTACTGATCCCGAGGTGTTGGATGCGAGTGACTATACTTCCTGACGCGAAGCAGAGGGAAGTATAGTCACACGCATCCAACACCGAGGGATCAGGAATTTTCAATACTTCTCGAAATAAACCATGTTGTATTTGTTTTACTATACCTCATAAATATTTTTGATATTAACACATCTAAAAATCACCTGAAAATGTCCATTCTTCTCGATCACCGTATGAATTTCCAACTGAGAAGTGATATACCGTATGTATGATTACAGGGGTGCGATAGTTTCTCAATTTTTTACCTGCGTGGGCTTTACGCGCACTTGGGGAAGTAGGCATAATGCTCTCATGCGCATCAGCTTTAACTGACCAATTGTATTTCGTGGTTTCCTAATAAATATTTATGAGGTATAGTAATAGTTAATCCAGACTTGCTCAAAATATTTTGAAATTTTGTTTGTTTTATATAATCCGTACAGACAAAACTGTATCTTGGCAGATGAAATGGGTCTGGGCAAAACCATCCAGGCCATCACTTTCCTGGAGGAGGTTGCCCGTACGGGAATCACGGGTCCGTTCCTTGTGATAGCTCCTCTCTCAACCATTGGAAACTGGCAGCGAGAGTTTGAAACGTGGACGGACGTCAACTGCGTGGTGTATCACGGCAGCTCTCAGAGTCGACATATGATTGCCGAATACGAGATGTATTTTAAGAATGATAAGGTTTGTATATTGGTTTGTTTGTTTGTTTGTTTGTATGTAAAAAGGTGGCAGTCACAGAAATTAAGACACAATAGTTATTAGGCTAGTTCAAATGTGCTGTAAATGCATAACAATGCATTTTGTAATCCATATTAAAATAGTTTGTTAACCCATTACTTATTCTATTCACTGGAGTGTCAGTATAGATAATCTCCACTTGAGAAATTGCACTCCGTAACAATTCTTTAGTGTTTACACTCATGCACAAATAAAGTATAATGCCTAGACTTGTTTGCTGTTGTTGAAGGCAATAGCCTATCCCATACTTTGATTAACAAGGCTCTTTTACGCGGTATGATTAATTCGATACTTTTTTGTCAATTACAATATGTAAACTATTTGTAAACTAAAGCTTTTGGGTATTAATGAGATAACTTTCAAAGCATTTGAAGAGACATATTTTTTTAGAGCCCTGGTTTTACACTCAAGACTTTACATGTTTTTATTTAAAATAGAAAAGTTAACATGTGTTGCCAAATGTACTATGAATAAATTTTCTCTTTTGTTTCTTCTGTTCACTTGCAGGGACTTATAATTCCCAATGTCTACAAGTTCCAAGTTCTGATCACCACATACGAGATAGTGCTTGCGGATTGCCAGGAACTCAGCGAAATAGAATGGCGGGTTGTGATTATTGACGAAGCTCATCGACTCAAGAACAGAAACTGTAAACTGCTGGAAGGACTGAAAATCTTAGATCTGGTGAGTTTGGCTCGGATGTGAATAGGGATAGATAGGACTGGAGGCAAAACACAGGGTTGGGGTCGGAAATTCCCGCTAAACATTTTAAAGACTTAAAAAAATCTCAAAAATGAAACTAGAATTTTAAGTACAGTATATAATTTTATAAACTTAGAATAAACAGACATTAGGCATCCAAAACCCTCTTTTTCTTTTGAAACCCCCTTGCTCCAATTTTTGTCTCATCTGAAATTTTCAGAAAGTTCAGGAAGCGGGTTAGTGTAGCGGTATTTCCCTTGCTTTGCACCAATGAGGTCCCAGGTTCAAGTCCCGCGCCTGGCGCTTTATGTGCATTTGGTTTTCAGTCAATGCTCGCTTCCTCAGGTTTTTCTCCGGGTCCTCCGGTTTTCCTCCTGCACTAAAACTGAATATAAATGAAAGATCTAGGACCCCAATGGAAATAAGCTTCATTAGAGGCTTTCTTGGGTTATCCTTGGCTATCAGCCTAAAGAATTCTTTCTTTCTTTCTTTCTTTCTTTGAAGACATTCCTTAAAACTGTCCGGCATCCACAATACTTGTCCGGAGCAAATCTCGAAAACTGTATGCCCTATACCTGGGGCTGAACTGGCGCCGAGTAAAATATGAGTGCATGATTTATGCTTAATTTTGTAATTTTGTATATCTCCCGAACTGTAAGAGCTTTGGTACTGAAACTTAGTAACATGAAGGGGTTTGGGTTTACCATACATGTTGTACCTTTTTTGGGATGCGGGCAAGATTATTCAAGGCAAAAGGTCATTTTGAGGTTAAATTTCAAAATTTTTCAAAACATTGACCTGAGGTCATCGAAGGTCATTTCAACGTCAAGGCCATAACTCATAAACCTAACCCTGCATGGATTACAGTTTGATCATAGATTAAGGTCAGTAGGTCATTTGAGGTCAAATTTCCAAAATGGTTAAAAAGTTGCACTGAGGTCAATTCAAGGTCAAAAAATCAAACCTAGGTCATCTGAAGTTATTACAAGGTCATAGCCATAAATTCTGAACTCATGATAAGTCTTTACCCTGATACCACATGGATTTGACTAGCACCTCTGATTACCCTTGACCTTAACTCTTTCACTCGGCAAGCCACTCACAGCGGAATTTCTACTTTGACACAATTTTTTCAAATGGCTCTAAAACAAAAACGACAAGTCTAAATAGGTCGAAATTTCGCCAGCAAGTAGTTGAAACAAAGAGCTATCCAGGACCATCATTTTTATTAGCAAAGATAACAACCATGATGCACTAAAATTATCGTATGCTAACATAAAGTTAGGTCTAGACTGTGAGCCTCTCAGAGCGGCTCTCCGGCGAGATAGGACAGATGGTGAAAATTTTATTCCAGAGTGAAAGAGTTAAATGATGCAGCAGGTGGTCGATAAAACAGGCTAGACTACTGGTTCGCGAACCATCCTGTTGAACTTCTGGGCTAATTTCACAACGTACTGCCTTAAACGGGAACACTGGTTGTGATTATAGTTAACGAACACCAAACTTTATGCATGTATCAATGGGAGTCTTGAACCTTCCCTTCACTTGTATTCACTTTTGGTCTTGATCATTTGACAATTCTCTCAATCGCATTTCTCCTATTCAAAAGTAGGCTGACGAATGAATAAACATAATACGTCAACGATTCATTCTGGTCTCTTTTCTGTGATGTCACAGTTGGACAACTCATGTCGAGTGTCTGACAACACTTGTGAAGGAGAAGTTCAAGACTATTGACGCTTGCATTGAGAACAGAAATTGACAGGAAGGACTGAAATCTTATATCTGATGAGTTTGGTTTGGATTCCTGGCAAATTACATTAATGTGACGCTAAGTCATGTTATTCAGATCACAGGACTCATAATCTACCCGAATTTTTATACCCTTTGGAACATTTTGGGACATTATATATTTTTTGATCTGTTTGCTTTTTGTAGGAACACCGTGTTTTGCTAACCGGCACACCATTGCAAAATAACGTGGAGGAATTATTCAGTCTTCTCAACTTCTTGGAGCCAGGGCAGTTCCGTTCTCAAACACAATTTATGGACGATTTTGGTGATCTGAAATCCGAATCACAAGTGGAGAAATTACAACAGGTATTGTTTATTGATTGTAAGATACTAATAATTGACATGTAAAATAATAAATTTACATGTAAAATTTGAAAGCCTTATGACTCGCTTCTGGCCAACCAACTTCCAAATATGTGATGGCTCACCCTGAAAAGGGGAACTTTGCAACAGTACAGTTTTCAAGAAAGTGATGTAAATAAGCAGAAAAAAAAATTTCCAGCAGATTTTCTGTTGTAAAATTTGATTGCCTTGATCAATTTCAACAAGTAAGGTGTCATTATTTAAAGCTTATTTATTAAAGCTTAGAAAATGCTGCAACAGATGAAATGATAAAATCAAAATTGATATCATCTGCAAAGTCCCCCCTTTCAAAGTAAGCCATCACATATTTTCTCAACTTACTTTATCAAACATGTTCAGACTCACAAAGTAAATATTACAAGAAATGATCAGGATTATTGTATTTAGATAAAGATATAGGCAAAGCATTAATTTCTTGGACCATGAAAACAAAAATTCAGGGTAGGGGTTCCATTTACAAAGAATAGGGCCCTGCACTCTGGATTTCCGTTTGCACTGTCCAGTAAATTACTGTTTGGCCTTAAAAAGAAAGTATTATGATGTGTTTTTTTTTTCCAGATTTTAAGGCCAATGATGCTCAGGAGATTGAAGGAGGATGTTGAAAAGAATCTTGCGCCTAAAGAGGAGACCATTGTTGAGGTAGGCATTGATATTACGGTTTGGTGTGTTCTATATTAAGAATTTTCTGATATCGATATACCGATATTTAATTATCGACTTTAAAAGCCAATCATTTCGGGTTCGGTAGTTTTTGCACACTTGGCAATCTTGAATCATTTTGCACATTTTAATTTTCACGCTTGTGATATTTTTACGTACTTCGGTATGCAGGCAGTACATTAATTTTCAGGGAGACAAGCACAAAAATAAATCTAGCGAAATATACCATTTAACAATATTTTGATATAAGTAGTCCCATCTAGAATATAGACAGACCTTGCAAGGAAAGACTCAAGCTTTGCATCCGTCTACGATGATATGAGGAATTACATTTCTTTACTCGTCAACCAAAGATATTACTCTGCCAAAATAAGTAACGCAAATTTTCCTTGTTGCTATTAGGCACAGTTGGTCGATGTTATGAACAAGCGGCGAAACTTTCTATAGTTTGCTGAGGCCACCAGCAGTTATATAGTCACAGAGGAATAGTTAAATAGAAATCACCTGCATTTCTTTATTTATCTGTATTTTAGGTTGAATTAACCAACATCCAAAAGAAATACTACAGAGCCATTCTGGAAAGAAATTTCAATTTCTTGAACAAAGGAACCAATTCCACTGCCAACTTGCCAAACTTGATGAACACTATGATGGAGTTGAGGAAGTGCTGTAACCACCCATTCCTTATTAATGGTAAGTGTAACAACCATACTATGGAACACTCTTCCTCTTTTACAAACACAACACTGGAAAGAAATTTCTTAAATAAAGGAACCAATTCCAGTGCCAACTTGCCAAGCTTGATGAACACTATGATGGAGTTGAGGAAATGCTTTAGTCACCCATTCCTTATTAATGGTAAGTGTAACTACCATACTGTGGAACACTCTTCCTCTTTTACAAACACAACACTGGAAAGAAATTTCAATTTCTTAAATAAAGGAACCAATTCCAGTGCCAACTTGCCAAGCTTGATGAACACTATTATGGAGTTGAGGAAGTGCTGTAACCACCCATTCCTTATTAATGGTAAGTGTAGCGACCATGCTATGGAACACTCTTTCTCTTTTATAAACACAATGCTGGAAAGAAATTTCAATTTCTTGAACAAAGGAACCAACTCTAGTGCCAGCCTGGCAAATTTGATGAGCACTATGATGGAATTAAGTGCTGTAACTACCCATTTGTTATTAATGGTAAGTGTCACAACCATACTATGGAACACTCTTCCTCTTTTATAAACACAATACTGGACATAAATTTCAATTTCTTGAACAAAGGAACCTATTCTAGTGCCAGCCTGCCAAATTTGATGAACACTATGATGGAGTTGAGGAAGTGCTGTAACCACCCATTCCTAATTAATCAGGGTTCGTAGCGGTCATTGAAATCCTGGAAAAGTCGTTAAATGTCATTTAGGTCATTAAAGTCATTGAAAAGTCTTTAAATTTTGTAGGAAGTCTGTGAAAAGTCTTTAAATGAAAAAGTACTTCTCAATGTTGTCAAGTATACACAATTTTCACGCATGTTTTTCTTGTTTTACGTAACGTTTTCAATGTTTTTCGTTTGAGTTTTCGTTCAAGACGTAATATTACGTAAAATTAGAAACGAACAGTAATAAATCGCAGTGAAAATCAGCGGCGTCCACCCGTGTCTGGAACACAAAAAAAGTGATTCCCAGTTGCTTCTGCTTATGGTATTTATAATATTGTATGTGGGGAATAAAACGGAAACCACCCACTTGAGAGAAATGAAACGGCTGCATTTTTAGACTACAGACAGTTTCCCAATTCAGGTCATGAAGTTACCAGGTACGCTGCGCTGTAATTTCTGTCTGCAAATTTGATCAAAAATCGGAAGTAAAATGCCAGGAAAGTGTCATTTTTTACCAGAATGGAAACAACGGGAGTAATTTCGAGATTGGTTAAAGGAGAGTGGTGCCAAAACTGAGGCAAAGTGTTGCATATGTAAGACGACTTTCAACCTATTAATAGTAATAGAGTCAGTGACA
>JXSR01S029924.1:64678-77044 GCA_000969725.1 Ophiothrix spiculata | reverse complement strand
CACAGCTCATTGCTGAGTAAAATCTTACTCAATATTGAGTAAAATCTTACTCAACATTGAGTAAAATCTTGCTCGGTTGAGTCAATATTACTCAATGTTGAGCACATCTTACTCAATGTTGAGTAAACTTTTCCCAACGTTGAGTAGGATTTTACTCAACAAAATGAGCTGTGACCGTTGAGTAAATTTTTACTCAACAAGAGTATTTTTTTTAAGAGTGTGATAGGGTATCGAACTAAGAAAGAATTGTTAAATTAATGACAATGGTGCCTTAAACTACAAATAAAGATGCTTCCAATGCATAGAAACGCTTCTTAAAAGTGTTTAAATGATGTACAGGTTTCTTGTAATGATTATTTCGTCACATATGCGTACAGTCTTAGAAACGGATTTCATTTGAAAAGGTAGAGTAACCATTCGAACGCATATGACAAAATAATGGTCTCATAATAAATATCAGTTATCCCCCGTGGTGTTCTTGGCCAGCATAATGTTTTATCGGGCCTTTATGGACTCTTCAGGATTGTGCTTTTCACTGGTGACATTGTCATCAAGGGGGGGGGGGGGGGCAAGGCAGGGCAAAGGTATTTTGAAGGGGCAATTCCCCAAATGAATAGGCACAAAATGGTACACACTACGTTTTTGGATTTTTTTTTGAAAAAAGAGTAAATTTCCTAATTTTTAGAAGCAATTCAGCGCTAAATTGTTATGATTTTGACGTGCGCGCTGAACTGTTTTTGTAAAAGATCATTTGGTGCATGCTATATAGTATATGGTAAAAGGAGTGTACTATGTAATTTCAATTTGACATAATACTTTTCTGGATTTTGTTAGGGGGGCAAGGAGGAGGGGGGGGGGAGGTTTCTTTCAAGGGGGCTGCCCCCTTCTGGCTACGCCACTGGTGCTTTTGTATAGACCTGGCATTTTTATTCTACGCGTCAAAAGTGTGGTTGTGTTATACCATAGTATAGGTTAGGTCTCTTCTTTCTATTGATACCAAAATCATGAACATTGATCAATGCGTTACGTAATTATGATGTCATAAAGTACTTTAGGTCGGGAAATTTCGCCGAAATCTGATTTTTTCTGAAAATTGAAACAAATTCAAAAATTCGTTTAGTTTTAAATATCGGATTTTCATCGGTTTTTTTTTTTGCTAATGAATTCAGGAAATGGAAGTTCTAACATGTTCTGCAAGTTTAAGCTTGTTAGCATGTAGATATTTTTCAAAATTGCGACTATTATATATAGGGGGGGGGGGGGACTTTGACGGCTTACCCTACCCCATCTAAGGTGGTACCCCCAACTTTTTTTCATCAAAATGACCGCAAAGGATGTAAAAACAATTACTTAATGCCCGGGGTCTCTTTTTTGCGATTTGGAGCAATCGGCAACGATCCGTTAGGGGTGCAGGTAAGGTGGACGAAGGTTAACACCCCGTGTTCCCTACGGACTAACATGGATAAACAAACAAAATAACAGACAAGCTTTAACTTAAACCAATTTGTAAATTTAATTCTGTTCCGCATATTCTACTCTGTTATTGAACCTTACATGCTTGTTTGTTGAGTAGTCTTCATTTATCATTATTTCTTTAGGGACTTTTGTGGTAAAATCGTAGCATTGAAAACTGTCAACAGACCGTGCTGTTTTTTTTTTTTTTTTTGAATTATTTTGAATTAAACTAGTCATGAGTTTAATCATGGTATGACTTTTTTTCCTTTTAACTCCTTTGTTTAGTCAGTATTTCCCGGTTCAAAAATTCAAACCAGGCTGACGCCTAATAAATCTATTGAATTCCCAGTTCATATCTAGTTCCTTTGTACAAAACACTAAACAGATGTAACAATTCTATTTATTGACATGACATGTTCTATCTTTTAAATCTAGTTTGAAACGTTAATGCCAAATTTATGCTTGATAATACGATTTTCTTTGATTGTTTGATGCTAGTTTATCAATATGGGTCAATTTATACTCGGCCTCCAAAAAAAATCGTTAAATGACAAGTTAAATCAGCTTCATTTTGACGCAGTATATAGACAGCAAGATGAAGTCAACTCTCAGCCTATGACACTTCGCATTTAACGGCTTGTAAATTTTAATGTGTGCAGTTAAGACCCACAAAGTTATATATTGCTCGGAAGATTAGGCCAACAAACTGTTTGGTTGTCCTCCACAACTTTTTTGAGCAAGTGCGGGCGGGTGGGTTTGTTTTTTTATAGATTTTTTTCAAAGCTACACCAAATTATGGCCTCTAAAAAGATGCAAATAGGTGTACTCTACTGAAAAATCTCTTTATACAAGTTTAAAAACAGTATTAAAATGTAAACAAAATGAAAACAACAACTTAAAAATATATTTAAAAGATCAAAATTCTCAAAGGAAAAAAAAAGGAAATATAGGCGCGGTATACTTTTGTACAGTAATTTTTTTTCCAAGTTTCAAAAAATAAGACGGGCGGTGGAGGACAACAAAACAAAACAACTTTGTTGGCCTTACTTTCCAAAGATTTTGATTTTTATTCAAAAGATGGATAAAATTTAAACGGAGTGCAAGCTAAAATGCAAGTGGCTTTTGGTCAACCAATGTGGCAAAGTCAAATTTTATTGTAGAATGGTGTATCCAAATGAAACAAATCGTTATTGAAGAATTTAATGACGACCTTCGATATAAAACAATATATTTGGTGACCAATTGTATTGTTGTTAGATTATATATATATAATGATCAAATAACATAAAGCAATCCATAGTTTTGGACATTTTGAAAATTTATAAAGAAAATTAGTTGAACACTTAATATGTTTTAGAGGCTCTGCACCAGATCCCTGATTTCCACATACTTTATTACATAAATGCATAATATTATTAATAATAAAATACATTATATATTTTGTTTTCGTTTTCAGCACTAATTTTCATTTCATTCTGTTTTCCAGCACTAATGTTGGTATGTTGTTTGTGTTTTTAAAAATTGAATTTACGTTTGGGTGTAAACATTAAATGTGGATGAAAATGAAAAAAAAAATACCTTGGTTCCAAGATATCTTTTTAACAATATAAACAGAATAAGATGAGAACGTCATTAAGAAGTTTTAAAAAATCTCGACCTTTTTTAAACATTTAGCTCTTTGTTGGTATTCATATACACGGTTGCTCATATAGTTGGAATAAAAATATTGTTACCACCTTTTTACGTAAAGGTCAATTTATGATGAAAATATCTGGAAACTTATGTTGCTTTTGGTCAGATTTGATAGGTTATCTTGGGTGTGAAATGGAACTCCGAATGTGATCAATTTTCTCATGAACTGGTAAGGAGGCAACAACAAAAATGTATCAAAAACGTGATTTTCAGGTCTTTGTCACGGCTAACTGAGTCAAGAGAATGCTTGGAAGCAAAGCACAAAATGATCCTTCAACGCCCCTCAATTTACAAAAATATGGCTGTGGTGAACGTAACATTTAATTTTTGAGTATATCAATTACATTTTTGAGTATATCAATTAAATACTAGTATTAAGGATATTAGTGGAAAATAAGAAGTTTCGAAATATTTCATTTTTGCACTATTAATCGAAAATGTTGCAATCATCAACATGATATTTGGAAAATAGTAAGTATTTTGATCAAGATCCCCCACCAAAGAATGATATTTTTTGAGAGCTATATTGAAGTTCTTATTTGTCAGAACGAGCAAACATTCTTTTAAAAAGTTCCAGAATTGCGCATTTTTCTTGCAAGTTATGAAAAATGATTATAGTCATCAATTACATTACAAAAATTACATTTGTCAGAATTACTGAGTTTCCATTTACGTAAGTTCTTCTTACAAGAAATAAGGTTATACAAAAGGATATACTGGAAATGTCCAAGTTTATTTTATCCTATATTTTTATTTTAAAAGTAAAGAGATATCTCCAATAGTGAAAACTTGCCACATTTGTGTCTCTGTCATTTTTTCCCCGCCAGTACTATATGCAAATTAGGATCACTTTCAGTTTTCATTAACAGCTTGTTTTGTTGTTAAATTATGTACATCTTTCTTACCAAAAATAAGTAAGTGTTATAGTACGCGCCCGCAGGGCAAGTACTATTACTTACTTATCGTTATACCACAAGCGAATCACCTAGGGAATAGGAATGTTTTCAAATATAGTGTGTCTAGACAGGGGTTGTTATCCCATATAGTGTGTCTAGGCAGGGCTTGTTATCAAACATATTAATTAGGATACCATCACAGTAATAGCTCCAAGACAAGCCAAAGGTCCCCAATTAATACATAAGATTTTTCTCCATTAGGAGTTGTTATCATGGATTATAATTGGTCAATATCACTTTACCTCACCTCATGGGAAGGGTTTCCAAGTCAATCCAACTGTTACATAACAGTTATCAGATAAAGGTCAACAAATCCATGTCTGGTTGAAATCAAAATATTGTATAACTATAGGTGGGATTTGGTCTATAACATTAATCTGATAATTTAGAAGACAATCACTACAAAGATAAGGTCAAGTTGTTAGAAATTCCATTAACAAAAAGAAAATAGATAAAACGATATAGATGCTTTGGATAAATATATATTACAAAAAATCTTCAATTCAGGAGAAATCTAGTCATGGATTCAAGATTATTTTGTATTGCCACTGGCAAAGGTCCCTAATTATTATATAAGATTTTTCTTTATAAGAGAGGTCATTCTACTCCATGGTGCCGGTGCTGATGTTATTACTCATCAAATGTTTATTTCACTGATATTATATAAGTTTTCAAACAAAACCATATGTGGAAATGGCCAAAACTACCCTTAGGTCATAATCATATACATGTTTTAGGACATGGTCAGTTCTGTCAGAATTTTGATATGAAACAGATGTTTTGTTTGGCAAACAATAAATGTTATGTAATAATTGGTCTGACTGGCGCAAAGTTATAGAACTTCCTGGTGGTTGTCTGGACGTGATAAATGGTACAAACATTGAACAAGTCAAAAAACAGATGGTGGCTAAGAGACATAATAACTTTATACAAGGATGTAAGTTATCACCAATCCAGTACGATAAACATAAATGTTGAATCAGAAATTTTAGAATCAAATTTGTTACTCGATATATTATAATAATTTCCATTCTTTTGGTATGGAAGAGATTATTTCATGAAGATTGAAAATATTTCTTGGACAATTCACAAGATGTTTCAATTCAGCTAAAGAAAAAAAAAGAAGAAATTTGTCAAAACGACCGAGACATGACTCAAACCCACGATATTCAAAATTAGAATACCGCTCTTTAACCGCTAGCCAATGTCCACGATGGTAATATTAGATTATATCCATTCTGTCTGTTTATAGTAATTGGTTACGCATGCGCTATAGTATGGAAAATTCAAGGGATTTCAGTTTTCAACATGGGATTTTCAGGTGAACAAAGGAACGGTTACATCAATTCTGTTTTATCCCATTTTAAAGCAAGATATTCACAGGAGTTTAAGAAAAAGGTCTAAGTTTTGCTATAAGCGTATCGGCATAAATATATATTTTACACTGAAGTAATATTTTTAGAGAAAATCACCGGTATATTTTGAAGGTTCATCGCGTGAAATTATTTGTCAGTAAAATTGTATGAAATGTCACATATATTTCGATAAAAATGTAGTTGCATTATAGTTACACAATATTTATACATAAATACCCAACATGTTTGTTTTTCAGAGCTATATTTTCGATTTAATAGGGCTTTTAAAATTATTTTTCTGACTCATTAATGTTCATGTTAAACATCAACAACACGGCCGATTAAAAATTTCACTGATTAACATCGTATATGGGAGAGGGAAATTATGCGACCTGCAGTATGATTGACAATGGAAAAACATTTAAAAACAAATATCAAAATCATTCGAGCTCTGAGTTCGAAAGTACTTGTTTGCATCTTAAACACCATCGGATAAATATCACGTTCACGGTTCACATTGTATCAAACTTTTGATGCCCAGCTGTCGCAGTACAAATTGCTGGCAAGTACGAAGAGCCGATATTAGATACCTTTCGTACATCACATCAACGTATATTTTTTCTTACCATATTTCTTTACTTTACAGGCCTTACAGGCAAAATATATATTTCAAATTTCATCAATCAGAGTTTTTATATTTTTACTTTAAGAATCGAGCCAACTGACGGCGTTTTATCTCCTAAAACAAGATTGATGTAAGAGTTCAAATTTGTTTGCTTAAAAAGTCTTAAAATCCTTGATTTTTATATAAATTGCCATATAATGATTCCTTTTTATCAACAGCAAAAAAAAAAAAATCATATGCATTGTATTGAAAAAACTCCAAATGTTTATACCCCCGTTCCAAATTTGCATTTGCTTTCACCGGTTTCAGATAATAAGGGTTCAAAGCCATCATTTTAAGCAGGTCACGTTAAAAACATTTATTTTCCAGACTGAAAAGTAACCATTTTGGTTCTTCTATATAAATTATGCGAAAAAATATAGAATTTCATTCGTTACAGTGAATAATTGAAGGAAAAAAAATGAAAACAAATCCAACGGGGTTTGAACCCACGGTCCCGAGATTAAGAGGCAGGCGCCTAGCCACTGTACCAGCTGGCTGATTGTGTATTTGACGGGCATTTAAATATATATACTTTATATCGAAAATGATTGGTTACGCATGCGCAGTAATAGTATTTGGGACGTATCGTATTTTTTATCATGTGTAAGAAAAGGTAAACAAAAGGAACCCTTACATTAATCTTGTTTTAGTACATTTTAACTCAAGTTTTTCACAGGACTTGAAGAAAAATGTCTAAATTTTGTCATATTGTGTAAATTTTGTCATAAACATATCGGCATAAATATTACATTCTATACTGAATTAAATCACCGGTCTAGTTTGCGGGTTCATCGCGTGAAATAATTTGCCAGTAAAATTGCATGAAATGTCACACATATTTCGAAAAATGTACTTGCATTATATTTACACAATATTTATACATAAACATGCAACATGTTTTGTTTTTCAGATCTATATTTTCGTTTTTGATAGGGTTTTTAAAAATATTTTCTGACTCATGAATATTCATGGTAAACATCAACAGTACGGGCGATTGAAAATGTAATGCATATCCATCGGAGAGAAGAAGGCAAAATACTGTCACCTGCCGATAGACTGAGACTGTTAACCCTTGTTAAAGGAAGGTATACAGTAACAATAATTGTTTTCTCTTGAAACGCGTCATTAAGATTCGCGGTCTTATGGCGAGATTGATCAACCTGCTTCAATCGTCTTTTTATCCCACCCTTTTATCATATAGTCTTCAGCACAATTACAAAAGATCGTATGTTTTTTTGCTATTAAATTAAGTAATTAACAATTCTAACATGTTCTGTAAGTTTCAAGTCAATAGCATGCAGATATTTTTCAAAATGGCGACTTTAACGGCCTACCATTACCCCACCTTAGGTGGTAAATCCATTTTTTCCCGTTAAAATGACCGCAAAGGATGTAAAAACAAATGCACAGGGTCGCTTTGTTTTGCGTTTTGGTGCAATCAGCGATCATCCGTTAGGGGACCCCCCCCCCCCTTAGGAAGACGAGGGTTAATTGAATTTCAAATAGTTTGCCTATGCTCTCCGTGTATGTGAGATAAACGTTTCAACAGAGACCATTATCAAATATAATGTATCTTGGTATAGGATGGTTTGTCATTAGACTCTCATAAAGCTAACCTGTACCAATATACATTGAATCTAATAACAATCTCTGATTCACAATTTATCTAGTACTTAACATGATTAACTGATCATCTATCTGCACATGCAAAACTTGAAAGGTTTTGGGATTTCGAACCAATATGATTCCAAGGATATTGCGATTGCAGATGACTCCATCAATGCAGTATAAACAAGGAGAATGAATATGGGAGGTGACACTTCGTTAAAACCGTGGCTTCAAATATTTTTGTAATTTCTACGTTCCAGGTTTTAACGAGAACAGTATGATATTGAAATTTGTGGTGGTTGTCGATTCTCTTTATTATTTTTTTTTTCATAAATATGTTGACATCAATTTAATTTAGATTAAAACTTCCTTTGCAAAAACATCACGGCCTGGCCGGGACTCGAACCTATACAAATGTGTATTCTCTCGGACGATATAACAACAGCGCTACCGACTGGGTTGAATAATTACCTTTATACGTACAAAATGCCGCGACAATTTTTGATCAACCTTAATAAAATAATGAAATAACGATAATGAAAGTGAGAAAGTTATATAATGGAGAGATGTAGACCTATTTATAATTTTTCAACCAATTGCTTTGGTGTTTTTTACAAAATTTCGTGAATTTTACGTTTAGTTGATCACTTTGCGCACCGTTAAATATTCAGTTATACTTCCATCACTTAAAAACCAAGAAAGTTTATGTTTGTTGAACCGTAGCGCCAGTTTGGAGCCACGTTTTTTGATGGTTTCTTTAACCATTCATATTTCTCGCCGAAAATTACATAAAGTAATGGAGCTGTAAAATGTCTGGAATGAAGTCTCAGGTGCCTGGTATAACATAAAGCATTATATGCACGAGTCTGTTGTTGATAATGGTGCTCACTGGTGGGATCAAGAAATGTAGGTGTTTAAAGATTAAATTAATTGCCAAAATACTGAATAACGTTACGTTTGTGACATCGCACGGATTTTTTGTTTGTCTGTTTGATTTGCTCCAAATGACTTCAAAGTAAAATTTCTCTAACATGTTAGCGATTTTTTATTGTGCTTTTCACAGATTTGGTAGCATATTTACAAATATTTCATACAATGGTAGGAAATTCTATCGTCAGGATTTCTTTTAATGAAATGTTTTGTTTGGTACAGTTTAGTAACGTTTGTTACATTTTGGTGTAACATTTTAGTAATGTTTGTGACATTTTGAATTTCAAAATGTGCTCATTCATACACGGATAGAGAAACTTTACAATTTAGGATTTAATTTAGAAAACACTCTTCACATGCCAAGTAACAAATGTATGACTGAAAAACCTGCTTATGTAGTCGAATAAAAAAGCTCATTGTTTGTCTGAAGTCAAAAAAAGTTTCATTTTCACTAGAATGAGCCTAAACCGTAATGTTTAAGAAGAGTAGATAAAGACAAAAGTGATAATCAAAATCAAGCGGGTAAGAAAATGGAACCTAAACGTTTATGATTTGTCAATCGATAATTAAAGGAAACTGTTTACGTGCTTGATTTTAATTGTTTAAATAAAAAAAAATACCTTTGTTATAGTGAGTAATTTAGGTAAACACGAACAAATAACCGTACCGAGAACAAGAACAAAACAAACAACAACAACAAAAAACGTGCCTTGCGGGATTCGAAATAAAGATTTCGACATTTTGAGTCCAGTTGATAATCAAACCGCACCAGCCTGTTCTAAGTAAACAAAGTAATTACTAGTTATGAACGTACTGTACAATCGCTGATGTTCAAGACCATTACTTTAATAAGAATACATTGTTAAAACATTGGTGATAGTAACGAAGAATTTTCTGGTGTAGTGGCTGGTCTGTAGGTCTCGTACACCACAGGTCTCTGTTTCGAGTTCCGCCATATAGTTGAGACGAAACCTGTATCCCGTGCGATTTTTGTGACGATGGTCCAGAACCGGATGTAAATGAAAGTCTACACCACATAGATAAAGAAAAGTCTTGGTGGCAAAATTGTAGTCTGCTCAGATATAAGTATGGCGGTTTATTCAAAAATGGCGTCTACTGACAAATAATTTTGTCATCTTATTGTCCTGTTCACATTGTTATTCTAATTATTTGACATAGTAAGGCTAGTTGTTTATTATATTTTGAATTGTTTGTTATAAAAGAACGTAATGATAAACACATTCACAGTATAGAGACACACAGAGTCTCTAATGAATGGCCCATATAGATTCCTGATAGCAAAACATGTGCAAGGTAAAGTCTGAAGGAATGTATAAGCATTTTGAAGTGTAACATGAAGCACCTTAAATATTAATTAATATTATGCTTAATGCAGCTTCATGTAACATATAACAGAGATACAATATCAATGGAATAAGTCAATTGTGGCTAGATTTGTGATGGATAACCCCCAAAGATTAAGATTTTCCTATTAGAGGCAGGCAACATATGCAGTATGAAAATGAAAACAAAGGTCAACTTTCTTATGATTGATGTTAAAATATGTCAGGACAGTATATTATGCCATGGAGCTGTCACCACCACCACCACCACCACCACCATGCATCCTCCATGTTCTGACAGTTTAAGACGAGCTGCAGTGGCATTGTGCAAGGTCCAGTACTGCATGTGGAGCAGGCTTCTGATGTGTCGTCACTGAGCCCATCAGCTTCTTTACGCTAATATAGTCTTCCGGTGATAGTTGAGTATTAGGTTCTGTATCACTATTTCAAACCATAGCTTGATAATGAACAAATGAGCACGAAGAGGGACAAATATCAAGGCATTTTTTGTTGGAGATAGTCGTTCTGACTGGGCCCGTTTCTGTCAAAACACCCACCATCGAAGGTCTTCCACTTTTGCTAAAGTTGACTTTGGCGAGAACATGTGACACACGACGGACTCTAAGGTTTCATCGTTTCATTACTTGGTGTGTCTGATGTTCCAAGATCTACATGTGAAAGCGGTAATTATATTCTCGCTTGCGTCTGTGAATGTTTTCCAGCATATTGGTTTGTCTTTGCCTGCAAAACTTCCGGATATGTCAGCAGCTTAAGATTGAACATGCTGAATGTGCTATGAAATCCAGGAAAAGCTGCTGCTTTCCTTTGGCCAAAGCCTCATAGATTACACGAAGATTATTGGTCCTTATGTTCTCTCCAATCGCAGTGACGAACCTAATATTGTTTGCAGGATCCGCTTAACGTCTAAGTAAATTTTCAGTATCAGAACGTCTGTATCTGGTGAGCAGATGTCGACACTTGATGCACCTTCAGTTGTTGCGTCGACGGCATGTAATATAAATAGCAACTTAGTATCTGCTTTTCTCTTGCTTTTTCTATGACCTTCTTTGAGAAGTAGCCGGTTGGTTGTTTGTGCTTCGATCTGTTCATGTGACATGAGTTGTTTAAACGGTGTTTTCTTTATTCGTGTTTTGTCAGTCATTTCTCCTGGTGACCGTCTTTAAAGATCGTGGCATCTGCAATACACAAAAATAGTACGCTAGATCTGGTACAGCAGGTTTTCACTCAATCTGGTTTTCTCATCGCTAAAACTTCGGCTATTCCATTTAACAGCACGACATGGCGTCTCTAGTTTGTTCCCCTACGTTTGAATATGTATCATCTGCCTTAGAATTGGGCTGATCTACGAGGGTCATTCAAAAGGTTTTACCTGTTGTATCATCCTGCATAATTGTATGTTCATTCTTATGTTATACAAATTTTTTATTGTATAGCAATGCTACATGGCTATATTATGGCCTTTTTAATTCACTGTATTTGAGCCACTTTTAAAAATGTTGCACATATTTTGACCGTTTCCGGTGTAACAAAAACCCTCTGTGATTTTCATGACACTTACAGAAAGTAGATAAGATATTAATATGATTGTTGCACCATGTGTAGGGGACGTTCTTAACTATATTTTTCCCAAATTTTAAGGTGCTACCTTTATTAGAACAAAAGTTATGATACAACAGGTAGAACTTTTTGAATGACCCTCGTATTATATTAGGTTGGTCAGAATTGGCATCAGATCACTCTTGCTTGTACATTGAAGTACCGACATACGTTTATATACAATTGAAATTTAAACGCCTAAATAGCCCAATACGTGCGTTTGCCGTCGTTCAAACATTGACCTTAATTTCACATTTTAATGGATATATCCCAGGAAATTCAGGCAAAGAATCTACACATTAAGATTATCAGTGTATGTTATACTTTATCATGGTATACATAATAATTTACGACATATCTCATAAAAAACAGATGACTCTCTTATGTTAAATAAGTTGTTTAGGTATTTTCAACATTAATTTTGATACGACTTTCTTATGTATTTTCTTCTTTTTTAACTGGAAGATGTGTCTAAAATTCTTTTATGATTAATATTAAACGATAAGTTTAATATAGAAACATTTACACGAATTACATTTGTTCAGACACATATTAAAAGCACGTTTAAGTATTGACGATATGAAAACAAACGTACCAAAAGCGTTCCATTTAGACCCCTTAACTCCCCGGAATTGGTAGTAGCATCCATTTACAAACTAATTACAGTCAAGTTCACATCACAGTTTATTAGATTGTGATTATTTCATGTAAAATACTGGTTTAATATACAGTATCATCGAACA
>JXSR01S029924.1:28825-44526 GCA_000969725.1 Ophiothrix spiculata | reverse complement strand
AGCGATCAAAAGTGTCAATAGTGACCCCATCGTCCAATCTTTCTTTGGGGGTCAAAGGTCAAAAGGAAAATCAAATGTTAAACATTGTCCGATTTCAGTGTTTAAGGTGTCAAACTGATCGCCTTTGACCAGTCATCAAAAGTGTCAATAGTGACCATATCGTCCGACCTTTCTTTAGGGGTAGAAGGTCATGATAAAGATCAACTTGGACTGATTTAAAACTCAAAGTTTAAGGTGTCAAATTGTTCGTCTTCACTTGAACCAGTAATCAAAAATGTCAACGGTGACAAAATCAGCTGACCTTTCCTTAGGGGGTCAAAGGTCACGATAAATGTCAAGTTTTCAACTTTGTCAAGTGTCAAAGGTTATGGTGACAAATTGTTCAAACATAGTCTAGACTGAAATCACCTCGCAAGGAAAAAAGCGGCAGGGTCCGTGTCACTGCGTTGACACAGTCACATTAACATTTTAAAGAATTGTTCATGCCAATCAAAAATGGACGTCATCAAGCCTTAAATTCGTGATCTAAAAATGACATATTATCTTATTAAAAATCCTCCCTATTACAAGTAATTTTTTTTTTTCAAAAAGTAAGAAATAAACTACTTACCCGATTGCCCCTCTGTTATTTTGATTAAACCAAAGGAGATTACCAACAATGCATTAATAAATACCATTTTATATAATGCTCCTTATTTCTATGGTACCATTAGAATAACTTAACGATGTTTTTCTTCACTATATATACATATCTGAGGTGCCCTTTTTCAGCATAAAATGGGACACAGCTTTGTTTCTATATGACAGTTTAGATTGAAGACGAAAAACAATATATGTAGGTATATCGCAATCATTTTACACCACCGGAGAACTTTTGATTTTTTTTTTCGCACATGACATAGTTTTAAGTTCATGTACCAAGATTATATTGCTGAAAGCAAATGTTAAGTTATATTTCACAAAATCAAAGGCCAAATATATACTAAATATATAGTATTTTTTTAATATGATAAAACAAAAAGAAGGAAGTTTGATTTACATTATTAAGTGTTTGTGACCATATCTTGGGTATCAACACGGTCCAGATAAATCTCCCAGATCCGGATCAACGGTCCGGATCACCTTACACGCATAATAATACATTTGTAGATCAGATTATTATGCACATGTGATCAGTGCAATCAGCATAATGAGGATTGGTCGCGTCTATACGCTCCGTGTAGAATGCTGTTTTTCTTTTAACTTTTTAACTATTTTCATTATACGATTTAAAGGAGTTTCATATTTGACCCCGGGTGGCAGACACTACACCGCAGTTACGTCGTTTTTCAATCGGTTTTTGATTATTTTTCTGAAATCAAATCCTTTATTTTCTTGCATAGTGATATATCTCCTTATAGTGCTGTTTTGAAACTAGAAAAACATCAGTTGAGTTTATTAGTTAGCGTAAGTTTATCAGTGGTGTAACGTTTGACCTAACTTTCGTATTTTGTACAATAAGAAATACACAATAGTGCTTCGTTTCTTTGAATTCAATTTTTACGCTAGAATGATTCGTCATGAAATTCCCATTTAACGGTTAACATACAAGGTAAATCATTTTCTCAGATTGACACTCTATATTAACTCTGCTATTACATGCCACCTTACAGAACTAGAGATAACGCCAAGCAAAATAATTTGGGCCGTATTCTCGAACGATGTTTAACGTTAATCGTGATTAAGTCGCGATTTAAACGATGATTAAAATAAACGTAATTCTCAATGATTAAATTAATACAATCACCGTTTAAATTCTTACGGTTCTTGTCGTTTAACTACTTTAACACTTAAGTGACCAGGGGGCGGGGTGGGGGTCTTTTAAAACGCGAAAAAATTACATCGCCGCTTCATGTAATTGTCAAACTTAACGCAGCGGGTCCCCCAGTGGCAATGACACCTTACTTGTTGAAATAATTGATCAAGCCGATCAAATTTTACAATCTGCTGGAAATGCTTATTATTTTCTTTATTTTTTGCTGCCTATTGTCAGCTTATCTTGAAAATTGTTCTGTCGCAAAGTATGAGCTTTTTCGGGATGAGTAATCACATATGTGTTAGCCGGCCCAATGCAAACCCTCTATCGCTTTAGTTTGATATACAGACACGATAGGTGGCAGTAAAACATCCGCATGTTTCTACTGCATGGCTTACGGCAAACATACTGAATTTGTTGAGTCTTAAATTTTATTTCTAATTTAAATCAATTAGATGAAATAAAAATACAACATGGTTTATTTCGGAGAAGTATTCCAAAATACTGTATCTCGATGATGGATAATCTAGACTGGGGGAAGTCTTGATCGTGGCTGTATTGAGTTTAAAAAGTTCTCTAAAACAAAAAATGATGACTTACTTGATATTTTATCCTGCATCCACAGGATTTCATCAGAAAGTGAAGATGAGCGGCATACTACACACAAAACCTTTGATGAGTCACTGTGATGCACTAAAATGAGTGTCCAGTTTGTCCGTCAGATGAAACATTTCATGAACTAAACGAGACATAAAAATGAGTCAAATGACCCAAATAAATGAGTCACTGGAGAAATGACTCACTTACATGACTCATATTAAACTCACGATATGTTTCATCTGACGGACAATCTGGAGACTCATGCTGATAAGTCAAAATGACTCGTTTAAATGAATTTGCCTTTTGTCAGGTTTAGTGATAATTTGTACGATAAGTGAGTGCACTCTGAGAAAAAATGGTGCTAAAGGGGTTCTAAACTTGTCCTCTATATGGAACCCTACATGGGTCTATAAGGAACCTAAATGAGTTCTAAAATAGCCGCTTAGCACCTTTTTAGGTTCTGTAATGAACCTTTTTAGGATCTTCAATTTTTAAGAACCCCTAAATTCTTCATGGTTCCATATAGAGGACAAAAAGGTTCCAAGTTGAACCTTTTGTTCTGAGAGTGTGGAGGATGATATCCGAAAGGTGTTGGTGACTGTAGACACAATATAGCCCATCATCAATATAGAAGATACTAATTCCGAGTCAAATTCCGAGTCAAAGAGGTTAAGCTTAGGCTAAGCTTACTGCAGTAAAACAACATGGACTAAATGGTCCAATATTGTAAGCTAACTCCATATAAAATCACTGCTTAGTGCAGTAATTTATACTTGTAGCTTCAGAAGTTCCACATATTACTTCTAACAGTGTTAAATGCCAAAAAAAGTGCTCACAGAAATGACAATTTTGTGTCATCAACCACTAACAAACGCTTTCGTCACCGACCATGCATGTTCAAGAAAATGGCCGATCCACAGCCCCGTTTTCAAATTACGTATTTGACTCAGTAATTTATGTAAGTCGTTATTGACTCAAAATTCTCCAACAAGTGAGTCAATATGGCATTGGAAGAAGACTCAGCTTGAATGATCAAATGTGTCAAAAAATGACCTCGACTCATCTTTGGCCTCTTGTGAGTCAATTAACATGATTAACATCTTGTGAAAATGAGTCATGTGCGCTCATAAGTGATTAGACCCATTTAGGTCTTTTATGGCTCGTTTGATTCAGTTTTGGATCATATTGCATATGACTCATGGTATGGAAAACACATCTGAATGAGTCAAGTGACTCATCAAAGGTTTTGTGTGTAGTCTTATCCAATTATCGCATCAGTTCCTCAGGGATCAACTGGTACATATCCAATCACCGCATCGGTTCCTTGGGGATGAACTGTTTTCAATTACTGTATCCCTTTCTCAGGTATTTAATAGGTGACTCATCAAAAGTTTTGTGTGTAGCCATGTGACCAACGGAATGAACCGGGGTCACATGAGGAGCGTGGCCGAGTGGTTAGAGCGTTGGACTCATACTAAGTAATCAAAAAGCATCTGTCTGTCTCGGCTCTCGGTACGTCTCCTTGTTTCCTTAAGCAAGAAACTTTGCTCTACTTGCTTCGTGCTTCAGAAGGCACGTAAAGCCGACGCGTCGGTCCCGTCTGAAGTGTTCCTGACACACTGTCGGATGTAAAAGAACTTCACGGGCTAGGCTACGGCCGTTCAAAATAAGAGTAGGGGAACCTTCCCCGCACAAGCCTTACAAGCACCTGATATCGGGATATAATTCCGGTGCTCACGGCTAAATGTACTCCTTTGTCTATACTGAATCAGCACGTGTGACGAAAGTCTCTTGAAAGCAGCCCCAGCTATAGAACTGTTGACGTCACGATATCGATTCAAGAAATTGACTTAGAGCTCCGCCCACTTCTTTTACCGTGATATTTTCATGGCGTATAAAGCCCAAGGGAATTTCGCTTGCTTTAGATAATTAAATGATAGCAAAGCTTTTTAAGTTGGATAAATTATCACTTGACTATCTGTACTTTCACAGATTGCTTCAACTTAATATGTGACTAGTTTTATTTCCGAGTAAAAACTGATTAAATTTGCATCTATTTCACATGATTTTTAATGCTAAAAAGGTTTTTGCAGATTAATATTGTAACTGCATAGTCGTTCTAGCTAAGTTTTTTTTGAATTATTTTATCATTAGTACAATCTTATGACCAAGCCGAGAAACTATACTAATCAAAGATTAATTTGATACCAAATACATCAAAATAAATTGAGTTGATTCTTCACATTGACGAAATTAGGAATTGCATTACATGTTCAAAACAATAGCAACATCGAATGAAGTCCTCATTAATAATTTATATTGCCAGTATCGCATAACATACTGCACAGCGCGATAGGTAATTACTATGCACAATACACTGATCCAAAGACCTCATGCATCGCGCAATCGTAACTAGCAGAATTAAACAGAGCGACACGGAGTATTTGGCCAAATTTATATAGTACTATAAGTAACGTTAAATTGACATGTGCACATATCAAGAAGAGTGGCTAGCGTAGCGGACTAAGGCGCCGGTCATTAATTACTTATTTGTATCAGACCAACGTCATTTCATTTTCTGGGCCGTTTTCGAGTCCGCGGGAAATCTTTGCTGTTGTTTTTTCTCTTCTTATTTTCATTTTAAACGTTCAATAGATTTATTTAAGAGTAGAGACACCGACATGATTGGGTTTCTGATTTTTTTTACAACTTTAACATGTTTACACAAATAAAATCAACTCAATCCCACCCTTCATCATTTAGGCCTACTCTTGTCAGGTATTCATAGCCTCAACACAGGCCTTCCGATGGTCAGTCTTGCATACACATGCTGTCTAATACGCTAGACGTTAAGTCTATGGAGACAAAAGACCGACTCCGATTTTATACCATAACTTTTGTTTAACAAAATAAGGGAAAACATGCCGGCCTGTTATCCTGAAGATTGTGATTATAAGCCAGGACTGGATCCCTGTCGTTATTTTCGTTTTCCAATCGAGAAAAATCAGTCTGATTTGTATGTTTACGTACGCCTATTCTGTTAATACAGTTAATAGGCTACATACGATCAGTGGAACCACTCGGGACATGATCATTTGTTTGGGTCCAGATCGCACGTGTTGGGCTAATTATCATACTTAATACACGCGAGACACACTTTGGTGCTGTTGTTATGTCTGACCAGTCTTTTAATTTGCGAATTCAGTGTAGCGGATAGAGATATTGATTCTGGTAGGGTCAAATTTTCTTGTTAACAATATTTTCTGCTTGGTTAACTTTCAAGTAGGGCTTGTGATTGGCTCTTGTAAAGTAGTGACTAACTCATTACCATACAGTTTATCTCTCGGTCTTGGGAAAAAAGTCTCACTGCTAAGCCTTGTGCCCGGCAACCGTGACCGTATATGTCAAAATACGTCATCTACTCTAGGACCAGAGTGCTTAGTCACTATACCTTCAAAAGTATATCATCTCTCTAGGACCAGAGAGCTCATCTAGATGCTGAAAAGGCTTTGATGAGAATAAGCGTAGAAGTAGAAGTAGAAGTACACCGGTGACAGGCTGTGGCGTCCTTTGTCTTGATTGAGGTCGG
The DNA here is from genome assembly GCA_000969725.1 of Ophiothrix spiculata. NCBI lineage: Eukaryota > Metazoa > Echinodermata > Ophiuroidea > Amphilepidida > Ophiotrichidae > Ophiothrix > Ophiothrix spiculata. Next base: position 38,542 of record JXSR01S029924.1, on the reverse strand, counting down.
GGTCCAGGGCCGCAAAAATAGTAAGCTTCCTTGATCCCATGCTGCAACCATCTGGAGTCTGAATCCAAAATCTTAGCATCCTGAGGATTAAAGGTGTGGCCCTCAGATTTGAGATGGGCACCAAAGGGGGAAGAGTCTCTTATATGTTCAGTTAAACGTTTACGGAGAGGTCTTTCTGTCTCTCCAATATAGGAGGAATCACAAGAGTCACACTTGAGACCATAAACGACACATGGACGGTCTCTTTTTTCCGGTTTATCCTTAGGAGCCACCAGCACGCTTCTAACATATTCGGACATACCGGCTAAGTCCTTCGGTGGCGCCCTTGACGTAGGGCAGTGAGATACTACCAACCGGGGCTTTGTAGTTAGCTTGTTTGGATTTTGTGGCGGTTTTCTTGCTCACTGATGAATCCCAAACCCATTTGGTGTAGCCACAAACAGCGAGTGCTTGTTTTACATGCTTAAGTTCATTCTCCAGAATATCATTTCCAGAGGAAATGGTCTGGCCACGATGTTTTATGGTCCGAATAACGCTGAGTTTATGTTGCAATGGTTGATGACTGTCAAATTGGAGATATTGATCAGTGTATGTGGGTTTGCGGTACACACTGAAAGACAAACTACCATCCGCGTTCTTATGGTTGAGTGTGTCCAACATAGTGATCGTATTGTCCTGTTCATACTCCACAGTGAACTTGATGGCAGGGTGAATAGAATTTAAATGTTTCGTAAAGTTATCAACATCAGAACGTTGTAAAATAACCATCGTGTCATCCACATAGCGTCCATAAAACTTCAGCAAAGATGAATAAGAGGATTGATTGATCGTCAAACACCGAGGGTACAGTATTTTGCGATACGTCCCCTAAAATATTTTCTATATGTGTAATGCCCGTTAGTTCTTTGGAAAGTAAGCTTATCTCTGTGAAAGTACCATATTATTATTTATATGCAAAGACATGTTCAAACAATTATCAAACATAACACCTAAGTTTTTTACATTGGTAGATGGTCTAATGATAACATCATTCAATGTATATCAGGAAGTTTGTTAAATGTTCTGTTGGTAGTAATGATAAAAAATTCAGTTGTTTCCTGATTAAGCTGCAGTTTGTTATAAACCATCCAAGAATTAATAGCAGAAACTCATTCAGTACCGTGACATCGCTGTGGCCTAGGTCAGAAATGATAATATTGTGTAGAAAACAGACTAAATACGATAAAATACCCGTTTTTACGAGCAAAGTTGGAATATTCAGGGCAAAGTTGGAACTTCTCACTATGACAGTTGTCTTTATTGATATTTCATGGACACTTGAAAACTAGCGGATTATATGACAAAATTAGCCAAAAAATACTATTTTAGTTTCAAATTACGTGCCTTTTTGTTTCAAAATACCCACAATTTCAGGAGTCAGAATTAATTCAAATTGCAATTAATTTTGCATCTGAACAGATATGCATGTTCAGTAAAATCTGTTTTTACTGTCTGTAGGAGTGGATAGTCTTCGTTTTACACTATAACACAATAGGAAGCTCCAAAAATCATCTGGTTCGGTCGTCAATGATCGGCTAAATCCGAAAATGGCTCTGAAATAGAACATATTGCTACGTTGACGTCATATTATTTTGGCCGATTGAATATTGGTGTGCGCCATCTTGAATATCAAATAGTACAACAACATAATTGGGGATTAAATGATGTTGCTACAAGCCTTATGTTATATTCTGTCGATTATTTATGATATTAGGCATTTTAAAGACTGTTTTGGTCAATTTGATTGGAGATAAGCTATTTTGAATATGGAAGGTCAATTTATACGTGTACATGCAATTTTATTTGCTTTAGCTTCAGCAACAATTTCTCAATAATACATTTGGACATAAATGTGCTTCACATGTGGTTTTTAAGTCATCATAATAAAAATATCGTATTCTGGCGGCCAGTTTTACTAAAAAATCGATTTTGAACACCCAAAAGCCCAAATGTTTTGAGGCAGTTTTCTTCAAAACCTGTACCGTCAGCTGAATACGTGTGCAAAAAATTTGAAGAATTGTCATATATGTAATGACTTTGACCATTTTATCCCTAACTATATGAACCACGGTAAACATTGAACAACTGTAAACAAATGGAACGAAAATGTTCATTCAAAATGATGATTTACACCATGGTAAAAAATGTATAACAAAAGAAAAATTCTAAATCAAAATGTAAAGCAAACTACAAAAATGCAAAATATTATCTTGGTCTTAAAGAATTTCAAAATGTTTTGGTACATTCATATTATTTCAGGAATGGTGGATAAAAGAACCCCGTTCATTCCCTTACGTTCACAACCACAGAGTAACAGTGATGACATTGAGCTCAAAACATGGCCCCGATTAGCGTATCGTGTGATGTAATATGTGGGAAAAACGAGAACACATGATGAAAAATGTTGCACATCCTATACCCGATTAAACGTAACACACACCTAGGACGATTGAAGGATTCGGCTATATTTGAGCAGGGTTATTCTTTTTTGTGTTCTCGTTAATTGGAGCCACTGATCACGTGATCAGCCAAGAAACGTTATCCAGCGACTGTTGAGAAATAGTAATCAAATGAGCTATGAAGTATATGGGGATAAAGTGTCAGGCGCCTGTCACCACTCTATAGACCCCTATTCCACCCAAACAAAACATTCTTTGTGCCTAAGTTCCATTCATCAATATCCGAGATAAGTGATGCAGCACATTAGAAAAAAAGGGTTGTGGCAGCAAACTTAAAGTAAAATTTGTTTGATTGAGCATTATTTTATTTGCTACATCTCATTCTCAAACAATGGTCAACAAAAACATAATTGTGCCATCTTTTGTGCATTCATGATCTTGTTCAATGCACACTACCTTTTCAAAATACGATTTTCAGAAAATTCCTGAACACATTTTACTATTTCCGACAATTCCGACAGAGAAAGTGTATATTAATGAGCTCACGTGTGATTGGTGAATAAACGTTCATGTGATCTGATGTTCCAGAGATATTCAAATTTATAAACCGCAATAATAAATTTAACAATGAAAGTTGGGTCAAACCCGATCACATGATTTCCAATAGCTTTAACCAGATCAAGGAAAGCCTAAATAGTACTTTTGAAAATACTGCACAGCGCTCACTTTTGAAAATATTATTAAGCGCTTATAGTATTTACCTTATACGCGAAGCAACTTTCACACACGAAATTACGAACGCATCAAACTTACACGCGCAGGCTATTGCGTGCACTTACCAACATACCCCTTTCAGAAAATGTTTTACTAAATTAGTCTTTTTAGCACATGAAAATTACAGAAATCAGAAATTTATTACTGCGGTATATAAACAAATATATACTGGCTTTTCCAGATCATTGGATTAAAACTAAACTGTGACTAAACCTTTGCTATTTTACTTCGGGCTGCGTCCCTCAGCAAATTTCATTCACTTCAGGGTTATAGTTTTAACCAGAGATCTTCAAGTCAGTATATATTTTTATAATATTTTGAATATTGCGTACTGTGCAATGCAATTCTATAAATGCGGACGCGTAACATCCTCGCGTGTGTAAAGACGTTTTCATCTTAGGAGTGAGTAAATCATTATTATGAATGGTTTTATTTTGTTTCGGTGTTTTGTAAAAGAAAAAAAACTTAACAATTAAATCATGCAATACCATGTATGAATTTGATGAATAACTGCTCATTACTTGATGCTCGAGAATTTTTTTACAAAGTAATGCACCTTACCTTGTGCTGATTTCGGCCAACTTTTCGCCGACTTTGGTCAACTTACTTTTTAATAATTAATCTATATATTTTCTCTTATATTTAATTCTCCTTAAGGATACTGTTCTTCGAAAATATCGTAGTGTATTTCATGTTCGCTGCAAGGTTTAACTCATTTATACGTGACACATCATATACTTCATGAAAAAGTTAATTGAAAAAGCCATTCTAAACCGATTAGCTGTATGAGGCGTCATGTCGTCATGGTGAAGTGGCAGAAGAGTGTCAACACTATATGGTATATTGGCTCAACCATTTTGATTTTTCTATCGTATAAGGTTATTGATTGTATAATGTTTGGTACCAAATAAATTCTACAAGTCTCCTCTATCAACACATATATCTAGAGTTGTAATACGAATCTTGGTTTTAAAGTTATTAACATTTAAAAATGTGCAGATAATGTTTGGACACCTTGTAGTAGACAATCATGTTTTTAAAGACCTTGATAATGTGTTATCAATACGGTCCTCTATAGTTTTAGTCTATCTGACATAACGCATGACCATTGCTGCTGGTGACATTCTTTACAAGGCAAGAGGTAAATTACAACAGAAATATAAATGTGTGCTTCAGCATTATATGATTTTGTGCCCGTCTTTTCGGCTTCACCCCCATGTCCCATACACAAATACAAAAATATAGTAATCACGATATATATACCAGTATCCAATCCAGTAGGCTGTTCGAATAACGCAATGAAATTTTTATCTCTAATCAAAAGTTTTCGAACGGAATCTCTGAAACTGAAAAGTCAACAAATAAATGAATTGAATGAAATTATCACGAAATGTATAAGGAATTAATCAAATAACAAATATCATTTATTTCGGTAAAATTCATCAATATGAACTATGAAAATACATTTTAAAATATCGTCTGGGTAATATATTACTTCGTCGCATCTACTGCCCTTCTTCCGCTCCATTAACAAGAACATAGTCATGTTGTTTCCTTAACCGTTTCAGTATTGCAGCAGACACGGTAACACAGAGTATCAAGAAGCCCATGGAGCTCATTAGTATTGCCAGATGATCAGAGCTGAAAGTTGCGTTGGCTTGGTCACCTGAAATGTTGAAATGTATAAGCATGCTTGTTAAGAACATTGTTTGTCATGTATCTGTAAGTTATTGAAGTGAGCGTCGTGACAGAGTTTACAAAAAGAAGTTTTCGGTCTTTACAGAGTGTCCACGAATGATTTATACCCAGTTTTAAAAAAATCAGAATAAATATTAAAACACAATTTTTCATAAAAACAACAGCTTTTCTACAATAGTCAATAAGTCTCCTATATGTTCCATCAAAATAGCATGCTTCATTACTTTGTGCGGTGACGTAATTGAAAATTATTGCAAACGTGGTTTGGAACCATACAAATATTATGCAGGTATAAATAAATACTTGTTATATGCACATTTACTAATTTGTGTAAAATTCAATGAATACAATTTGACCAACTTCAAATCTTCTTTCTTAGCTTTTGTAATTTTCTACGATCTATAAAAAGCATCACATTACAGACTTTTGAATCTATTCCTACTCAGAATAGCGTGTTAGTCTTAATCAGATATGGTGCAGAACATCATATTGGCGGGCAAGTTGAGGAGCCACAGTTTTTTTTTGATTATGTCAACATACTTCCGCGCGTTGAGGATTCCGTCGACAAATATTGGCCCTAATATTGAGTTTTTTACCCATAATACTCATCCAAACCACTAACTTTCGGTGGTCATTAGCAATTCAAGTTTTCTAGATGGAGTTTCCTTTGGACACGTAACATCTAACATTGTTTTTACTGGTCATTATAAAGTTATTCAAGCACAACGAAAATCGTTGTTTCTTTCTCAAGGACGCCCTTTATATCCATCACTGTCAATAAATAAAACCTAATTGTATTAAGATTTTAATTCTAGAAAAGTAAAAGCCGGTTTAAGTGTAGTCAGTTTTAATCGAATGCCACAAATTTACAATTCGCAAAACATACCCTGTTCGCAGAACATACCCTGTTTTGACAAATATCTATAACTTTTCATAGGAACATGCGATTTAAAAATTTCAAAATTCCTCAGAAACCTAAAGATATGTTTAACCTGAAAAATAACAAGATTTAACCAAAACTTAACCCGCTGGTCCACAAAAAAATCCGATAGCCGGGTAAAAATCATTCGTGGACACCCTGTACATTGTAAAATAACGGTTACCATTCAATAAACCGCGGACAAAATTGTTTACATCGGGGTCTACATTATTAAAAATGGACGTTATCGAACAGAATTCGTTATCTTAGATCATGTTAGATTAAAGGGGAAGTTCCAGGAAATTGTGATAACAGGATTAGGGGCGTAAATTACGATAAATACCCTTACAATCACATACTTTACGAGAAATTGTCCGCTATTTTACGAACGTTTCCCTGTTATCTAATATAACGAAGTCTGTCCAATTACATTATTATTACATTTTTACACTATAAGAACGAACCCTACAAGGCTCATTCTCCAATAAAGCGTGCAACTTTGGTTAGAGAAATGTTTGAATTTCGACTACTAATAACTCATGAAAAACACAAAAAACTCTTATGGTTTCTGAAGAAGAAACAGTGCATGGAAAATGTTTAAAAATGCTTGATTTTTAAACCATTGTATTCCCTATTCTTAAATTAGGTATCTGTCGCTACGTATCTGTTTGAATCTTTTTTTTTTAATATTCATTTTTGAGAAAATTTGTTTTCTTACAAATTTGATTTTTACACTAAATTACGAGCTCAACACATACTACACTGTGGTGAAGTAATTTCGCTAATAGTGTACCGCGTTTTATAAGAAGGCAGCAGAATGTACATTACGTATCCGTTTCGACGTCACCGTCACATAGGGTTTTTTCGATATTAATTGAGAGGTTGCGTTGCGCTATTTTCGACGCTAACCTTATTTCTATTCAAATGCAAATGAGCAGCTGTGAAAATGGTAAACAAGCAACACGAACATGAGCGACACCAAAACGGCAAAGTTGCACACTTTATCGGAGAATGAGCCACAAGTCGTAATATATTGACATGTATAATATATATGTAAGGGCTAGATACGCTTCATTATTTTTGTAGTCATTTTCATTCTGAAATTTTATCATATCGATTTTCTTCAATGAGCATTCTCTTTCTAAATATTCACGTTATGCAGAATGTATTAAATGGAGACCTATTTGTCACCTCATTGCACATTTTCAAGTGCTTACTGGTGGATGTTATTATTTAGCACACGGGGACTTTTTCTAGGATTCTTGACTGAAAAGGTTAACACTAAGTGACCAAGGTATTTCACACCCGTTTATAAGATTACACGGGTGCGATAGTAGGGGTGCGATAGTTTTTCATTTTCTTTTGCATGCGTGGGCGTTACGCGCACTTGGTGGAGGTAGAGGAAAAATACTGTCATGAGCACTAGGTTTAACTGACAAATTATATTTCCTAATAAATATTTCTGAGGTATAGTGATGATTTTTTCGAGCTTATAGAGATCTATTTATGGAAGCTAACCATTTCTTGAAATGGTGGTTATGTGCTACACAATGGTGAAATTGTACATGGAAAATGCTCATTCAGCATGATATATTTACACCATTCTTAAAAATTAATCTCCGCGAGAATAATTCTGAATGAAAATGTCTACAAACTACAAAAATGAAGAACTGTAAAAGCATATTGACACTACCTGAGTCAACTGCATAAGTTTGTTCTTCTTGGAAATGGAATGGTCCACGAGTCATCACGTACGGTTTGGATCCTGTGTGATCTACTGATCGTTTTCTTACATCAGATTTGGCGACGCAGCCTTGAGCGCATCTCGAATTGGGATCGGTAACATTGCATAGCATCAGGTAACAGTGAACATAAACCTATTACAATAAAATAAATTATTTTGCTAATTTATGTTCTGTTATTTGAGGTCCGAGTTTTTTAACTTCGATAACAGGAACATTTGCTGTGAGGATGATTTTCTTGAGTATTTTCAACGATTTTGGTGTAAAATAAAAACACATTTAAAAAAACCAATTCACAAAACGTAACTGGTAGTTTTGTGCAAATGCCATCTGATTTAACCGAACATACGGCAATTTAATTTTAACTCAACATGCTGGTACTTATATATGACGTATTCCGCGCACAACAGATCATCTGATCGAAAGGCATAGGATGCAGCTAAAGTAGCTGTATGTTAGGGTAAAATCAGGTTGCATTTCGGGAAATATGCAGATTATCTTTTCGGTTGATACTTACAGGTGCTTGTGAGTCAACAAAAAAGAACGCCTCCAAACCAAAATGGCGGATCATTGGATCACTAGACGCAAAGAATTGAAACGTTTCATCAGCTGGACACCTTTATTACGAGAAATCAAAAGCATTTGTTAAAATTCGTCAAGAATACTGCTCTACACTTTAAATCTGTACATTATTTTTGCAACATCGAGATGTTTGAATGTTAAATGCGAGATTTCAAATACTTACACTTGACAAAATATTTTTGCCTTTCAGATACCACTTCGGTAAATAAATTGTGCAGCGTCGTCTGCTAGGTTGAGAATGCCTGTTGACAGGCTGAAAGTGACCCTTATTGCCTAAAATTAATTCCAGAACTTGTACAAAATAAGTATTTTAGCCCAAATTTTGAGATTTATCCTGCCAATTAGACTGCCATTAAATCATTCATGGTGAAAAAAAATTGTTTGAGCTATTTTTGAGAACACATGGTTTTTGGTAAGTTTGCACTATTTTCAATAGGACATGATATATTTCACTTTGTTGATTTTACGTCAAAATACAAAGGGAAAATGTACGTTATGCTAAAAAAATTAACCAAGAACGTTTTTGTTGGCACTCACCCGTCTTGCAATATTTCATATTGTGGTGTGCTTGTTGGGTCCTCCGTTAATGTAGCCACACAATCCTTAACAAATAGCTCCAACCCTTGCTTTGCAGACGCTTGAGCCTCGAAGTACATCATATCTCGTATATGGATGTCTATCGGATACGCCTCGGGTGGGTATGGCAGGACATAGCTGCCGTCTTCATATAACTGTAGGTTGAAACTGAATTTCCCGTAGCCATGTTCACTGTATCTTATCTTTGATATGTCAGGATGAAAGCTTATTGATGTTAATCCGTCCTTCTCCATTCGGCATTCAACAGGGATTTCTATCATATCATCTCGTGAAATGACTTGACTTGGGTCGGGAACAATCACGTCTTGTACCACGTTGGAAAGTATGATGTAGTCTTCTTGTACCTATTGTGGATTTGTTGTATTATGGTAAGATAATTTTTAGATTGCTACAATAAAATAATTCCTTTGTCATACTACAGGGTGTCCCAGAAACTCCTAGCTTTGGCGGGCCATAACTTAAAAAGAATACAATGAAATACAACAATTTAAAAATAAATAAATAAATAAATACTGGGGATTTATAGTGCGCTATGCCTCCCAGATTTGTAATACCACTCGGCCTCTGCACACTTTACAGGTGTTCGCTGACCACTGTGGCCCAAGTAAGCTCCATTCCACACCAAGCATCATTTTAGGTTCTGCCGCAACCTCTAGGGGCGCTGAACCTTGATCAGCCCACTCCCCGAGTTTCGTACGGGTTTCCACGAGACAATTAGCAGTAAGTTCCTTGTCCAAGGGAATGTCAAGCACACTCAACTTTTTCGCACCAGCGGGGTTCGAACTCGGGACCTATCGCACCGCAAGCGAGCGCCTTACCGATTGAGCTAACTTGACTGTTTAAACTGAAATATAATGTAAAGGTCATAATACTTGACAAAGCGAAAGTGCTTGGTATGTGGCTTCAAAATGATTTAAAATGGGACACCCAGGTTTGCAACATGCTTGCAAAGGCCAACCAGCGTTTA
>JXSR01S029924.1:0-27652 GCA_000969725.1 Ophiothrix spiculata | reverse complement strand
AAATTGAATTGAATTGAATTGAATTGAATACTTTGTGTATGAACATCACGTGATATGGTTCAGTGGTTTTGATGATATGCTTGATTGCATTACAAGTGGCATGAAAGGCTTCTGTCCAAGTTCCAATATTAATTGTCAGAGAGATATTTCCATTACATCAAATGGCAGAGATTGTCAACAGATTCAGTTTATGCTCGTTATTTGTGACATGAACGACAAGTCACAGGTTTTCTGAAGGGGATTTAATCGCTGTTTGTCCAAACTTGTCCATCCAAATAATACGAAAATGTCTACCCTATTAATCTTAATGATAATAATGCTTTACTGCCATGACATGTAATGAATCTGAAAACATAGCAAGATCAGATACCAGAAAAAAAAACCCAATTCTCTGAACATGACTATTTTCAATAAAAGTCTGGTCTCTTGTATTATCTTGTGTAGATGCCGAATACGGGATTAAATTTTGTTAGCAAGCTGTTGTACCTTGCAACCCTGTTTAGGCATATTTTAGCTGGCAAATTCTCCGACATTGTGTTTAACATAATGTTTCTTGAAGAACTTCTTTACATGCATTCTGTATCAAATATATTTCTTTCCTAGAAACTCTTGCAAAACGTATTCTTTGCCCCGAATTTCAGCAAATCTGAGAAGTATTTCTCTTTAATGTAGTGTTGAACTAAATAGCAAAATGATACGGCCAAATAAACACAGCCCATGTTCAAACTGCACGCATTAACACGCATTAACTAATTGTAGGCACTATGTTTAACCCTCAAAGTGTAATTTAAATGTACTTGGTGATGCATTGAATACATTTAAACATAGAAAAAAAAATAAACACACACATACCATACACTTTCAAATACCTGAAATATATATTTTCTTAAATGATTGGTAACAATTAATTTGATTTTAATACTAGTGACATTAGAATGCCGCTTTATAATACCCGTCAATTGATCCTTAATGTAATTTAATATAACATACGTGATTAATGAACAATCTACATCCTATTTTTACGTATTTCTCTATTATAAAAATAACATTTAAGCTCTAAATTGAGCTTTGAAGGAGATATCTGTATGACCATCAATATTGACACTTGGACGGAAGCCTTTTACACCACTTGTAACGCAATCGAGCATATCATCAAAACCATTGAATCGTATCACAAGATTTATTTAAGTTTATTTTTTTTGTATTTAATGTATTCTTTTTAAATTATGGCCCGCCAAAGCTTGGAGTTAATTCTTTTTGGGACACCCTATATACATCTGTTAAACCACAATCTGAGCCTTTTACAGTGCAATAGAAGGCTTTCCATTACTTCGTATAGATTCATTTCTACATACTTGTGTGGTCAGACATCGCACAATTGTATCAGGCCTGTCCCTTGAATGTAAAACGGATGGAAAGCATAACACTTAGTATTGCTTGCCTTCAAATGGAACACCCTTTAGGTACGATCAACGGAATCATACAAAAAGAAATCGACAGTTACCTTTGTTATCATTTTTGACTACTTCATAAAACTCACACCTAGGCTATATCTTTCCAAAACAATTTAAACATGTTGTTTCGTTATGAATTCTTACTTACTTCCATCATGGTCCCACAGGCGTCAAAACCTGTTGATAACTCCACATGAGAACTGTTGTGATTCGTCCCTACACAGGATTCGTTAAGGAAATGAAGATGGGACCCATCCACAGAACCGATTAAAGAGCGTGGTATGTAAACGGTCAGGGAATCTTCCGTACAGTCTATGCCAGTCGCCGGAGGAGTTGGGTCAGGAGTGATATCTGCAAAAGGACGAAAATGACAGCATCAATGATCATTCACAAATGTATACTTGGATTATATATATACGGTAAACAAGATATCTAAAGGGGTCGGCATGTATTCACCATTGTATATGTACACATTTGGCAAATGACAAATAATTTTTCTTTCTGACAAACTCAAGTGTTTTGTGTATACTAGTAATTCTCCAAGGTGATCGTCACATTTCACCCAGAGTAAACCAGTACCCTTCATTAGATAACCCCCGTGCTGAACTGCATGTCACACACAGACATATTTCTTAGGCTGCGATCACATAGAAGTATACGGTATACGGTATTCGCTATACATCTTGCAGTTATCAGCAACATTTCCTATACAATGCACACACAACGCTCGTAATTGATGCATGACCCCGAGATATCTTCCCGTGTTTTGGGTATAGGATGATAACTTACCAAGATCGCTGTATCAAAACTAACCAGCCAATTTTTTTCGTACATTTACCATTTTGTTCCTGACCAAAGGGTAAGCATGACTAGGTACATTTTGTAATAAGACCCCGGTCAGCTCATTGTGCCAAGGGACCTAAGTCACGAATAGGTATATCAAATAAGGTGGAGCCGTTTCAAGAAATCATTAAAATCATGACAAATGTCTTTATTTTTGATAGAAGTTGTCACCGAACCATAACACTTTTGGTATCATATTAAAGATAATTTATCCAGGTACTAAATAAAAAAAGAATTAAAGCCACAGGTTTAGCAATAGTGAAGTAATTGACCAAAATGTCGAGTGGGTCAAGGGTGGAGCCGGTGGGGGTGGCGCCCATAGCTTTATACACAAAATTGCGGAAAAGTACGAAGATTTGAAGACTTGTTATGTGAGATCTATAAATGGTAGAGCTGTCAAATTTTGATATTGTGTGCTGTAAAGTACAAACTTTAATTACTGCACTGATTATCAAGGTTATTTTGAGTAATTACAGTAGCTTGGTATTTGTAGAGAATTTATGTACATAGTACTATACATAGCTATACATGACAAATAAAACATTTTGCACAAATATCATTTTTGGAGTACAGTTGTTTTGCTATTTGAATGGGATGGTATGAAGGTCATTATGCACAGCTGAATGCACTTCTATGTCCTTTCACAAATCAAAACAAAGCTTTTTATACAGCTGGGTGCATATCTATTCAAGGCAGTGTTTCAGTTTCATGATTCAAGTTAGATCAATAAATGAGCATTGATTTTGATTTGGGTGTCATGAATTGAATATGTGTATACCCATTAATTTGTCAAACCATAGACCCTTGGGTCTATGATCAAACACTGAAAATGAATACTTTCAGCATGTATCTTAATTTTATTCACGTATGTTTTAAGTAATGTATATATAGTGCTTACAACATATGCACAAGTACGTCACCCTGTATGATCCAAAATGTCAAAATGAGTGTCTTGCTTCTATGAACTACCATTTGCTTTGTTTTCTATTTGCTTCTAACTAGAGTCAAGTTAAATCAGTTCACAAAACTCACAATATCCAACCAAAATATGAAAAGTATGCTTAAATCACTAAATTTGGCTTTAATTTTGATCACCCTGTACCTATTTAATCTAGACAGATGGTGACTTGTATTTGCATTATTAATGCAACACCAATAATGGTGTATTAGAACCAAGTTCGTTGTTGTTGTATATTATCACGGTCTTCATGCAATATGCTAATTACTATACAATTATAATTATAATTTTTGACTTTTTAATGTTCCACCCTATATATTCTAACACACCCTGTATAATTTGGTTTGAAAATAGAACCATATAAATACCTGATCTATAAGCTTTCCAAAAATGTATACTTTTGTAGGTCTCTGGACTAAACATTAAATGATATGTTCTGTTAAAACAAAACAGACGCATTTTGACACAATTGCTGGTGTGAAACAATTTTTTTGACCAGTTGGTGACTAGTGTCCCAAGGAGGTTCGACATACCCATTGGCCCATCACGCTCGCATCCTTTAAGCTATCAACTTCGTTTAAACATGTCAATCAAGATCATGAAATTTTCATTCTCATGACACCATACTCATTAGCATACAACAATTCAAAGGACCTGATCGATTCCATTGAAAAAACACGTAAGAGACACCCCAAATGCCTTGTTAAACCTGGTTAAAGATCTCCGACTTGGTTTAGCAATGCAAAGGTCGCGGTGTAGCGTGCAGTGGGCGATATATGCAATATGACGCTATTTGATGGCTATATTTATACAGGCACGGCGAACTCTACGTTGTTTTCGAATAGTGCCCTCTGTGACCCGGTAGCATCGAATTCACGTGTTCGATTGCATCTATACGCGTGCTAAGGTGAAATCGTGCACCGTATACCCGAATAGAATAGTTCTATGTGATCGCAGCCTTAAAGAGCAGTTATGGTGAGCACTATACGGGTATGGCTGTGTATCAACTATATAAAAGTCCTTCACCACCTTCAATTCTTGAAATCAAACGGGAAATCTATAAAGAAAACAATATTTATTGAAGTCTTACCTGTTCGTAAATTGAATCCAGCCGAGTAGGCATATGATTCGCAGTAACCAACGGATGTAATTGCCACATAGAATTGAGTATTTGGATTGGTATGACCTATGGTATGTATTCCAGGAGTAACTGTACCTTGCAGTGCGCAGATGCCATCGTTGCTTAGTCTGTTCCAGTGGGTGTCAATGTCTAATGAATCATCCATAAATAGTCCAAATGTGTTATCACATGGTATCGTTATACTTGCATGGTAATAGTTTGCGTATGCAAATCCATATACGGAGAATGTGACATTGTGACTGAACATGTCATAAGGTGGAATCAGGAGCATAGCAGGGTCACCAGTGCCATCGCCAGAATTAACGCCTTTCATGTACTGTACGGTAATAATTGGATAATTTGCTTCAAATGAAGTAATGTCGTATCCACCTGCATTTCCTTCAAAGAATTCTCCAACTTCAAGATCAAGTTCAATGCCACCACTGATAGAGACATGTGTTGTCCGGTCAGGGTTGGTTGCTATAACGCGATAAATGTAACCAGAGCTTCTTCGACTTGGAAACGGTGCAATGTGGAAATTATTGCCTAGATTCTCCAAAGGTAACATTTGTACTGCCAGTAGATCACAAGCTGCTATATTGATAGGAACATCTGAACACACACTTCCAGCGAATACAGCAACTGGTTTATTGGCTTCCACTATGGAGCCTGTAAGATCATAATCGTAGTCCCGTATATAGTAAGAATGGTATGGTGGTAGCGTTATTTGACTAGATTGTCCTGTACTTGTTGTGATGTGAACATCTGTTTCTGAATCCAAGGACGAAATAGCGAAATGGGAAGGATGATTATAGCTCACGTAGGGGAAGTATGAAGCAATCACATAACTGGATCCCAATCCCTTAGTCGGTACTGCTACAAATCCATCTGCCGAATCTGCTGTCATGATCACTGTATGTACAGTGATACCAGCATTCGCTTCTACAATAACAGCTTTATTGCTTATCCCAGTAGGTACGATCACTGATGATGGGAGCATGACACTTTGTCCGGAACTATGACTGACTATTGTAGAATAATGATAGTTAATGCCGGGCACTCTTATATCAACTTGGACTTGAGCAAGAGATGGGGTGCTTAACATCAATGTTGGGCTCGAGGCATATACGTCGGGTAGGAAAAGAAGAACGAACTCGGTTCCAACAGTTCCAGTAGGAGATGCTTCAACCGGAGCTGTGTTTCAAAAATAATGTAAACAACATAATTTTATTCAGTCTTCAACTTTGCAATTATTTTGATTCTTACAAAAATTATTTATGCATCATCTGTATAGACTACGGATACATGAGCAGTAGGAGACCATGGGGTAAGTTTGCCTCTTTTTTGTTCAAACGCCCCTGAATACTGAGACCCTGTGGCTTATCATTTTTAAATAAATAAAAAAAAAATGTTGTTAAAAGGGCAAACTCACTCCGCATGCCGGGTAAGTAAAGTCAACTCCCCTATAGTCCCAGTTTTGACTTAACCTCGTGGCATGTCAACGAAACGAAAAATAAACAGGATTTGATCTCATTGATATGTTGGCAAGGTCCATCATTAATAATAACTTTAACCAGCGTAGTAATTTGACACTAGCACAAAATCACTTGTGCTCATAAAGTTTACTAAGGTAACTCAAAAACTCGTTCTACTGATAATTCACACAACAAATTGAGTTGGTCTTGTACATTTTATGGTAAATTTAAGGTTTTATGCATGAATTAATCACCAGTGGCATATTTCTCCCGACGCGACGTCATGTGAAAAAAACACAAGGTTGGCTAACTTACCCCACCCTCCCCTAATAGTCGTCTTTAGTTTCCTAAACTGTACACGTAAACGTCCACGTAAGCCATCATGTGACCCGTTTTGGACCAATCATAGCGCTTCACGGGAATGTTTACATGAACGGTAAAGGTGAATAATGTTTTAGTAGCAATAGAAATTCTAAGAAACAATTATTTTAAAAGCTTAAATTGTGTAGCGTAGCGTTTTTAATGCATTTTGACAAATCTCCACTATAAGTTGTTGACGGTCAACACCACAAAATTTGATCATTTTGAGGAAGATCCAAAAAAAACTTGGGACATAGTGGATTTGCCATGGGTGCAGCGGACATTTATTGAAAGAATAGCCAAACCTCACCATGTTTTTATATATAAAATGTGAGTATCTGGAAGCTGCTAAAAAGATCATATGTGATCTTCCAGCCCGTATGAGCAGTAAATGCCAGAAACTTCATTTTGCGCTAGAGATGAAAATACATGTCAAGGTCACAATTTGCCGAAATTGAATTTTTGACAGATTCACAATCTTAATGCTTACTACAAAACACCAGCAAAGTTTCATTTCAATAAAATTATAGGAAATGTGAAATAAATTGGCATATTCTTAAGACAATCAACAGAAAATATAGGACTTACTAAGGTGTCATTTTAATCCTTAAAGCATGGACTTTGCAAATAATTAAAAAGGCGAAAATGACAAGAGCTGGCATTTACTGCTGGTTTGGGCTGGACGGTCACAAATTGTGCTTAAAAATCTCAATAATTGAACAATTTGGCAGCTGATGTTTTGGAGAAATTCAATCGATGTATTTGGGGCTTTTGTTTGTTCCCATTGTTTGGTCATCATGTTGTCAGATTTAAGTGCTGAATATTCCGGTAAATACATTAAACGACACGGTATTACAAGACGATATGTGGATTATTCATATAAATATGATTAGAACAGTTATTGTCATAAATTGGTAAAAATTAGTACATATGAAGACTATTTCCGTTTAGAAACAATTGTCATAAAAAGATTGACGTCACCTAGTTAAGGAGACGCTTCTAATTTGGAATATTAATGAAGCTCGAAGCCGCGTTGTTTTTTCACTGCGCATCGTGGAAACCTATAAATTTCAATTCGACTTACATTCATCCGTAGTTGTTTCTGCAAAGGTTGTACTTTCTATTGTAGTAGGATCTGGAGTTGTAGCTTCATCTGCTGTAATCAATTCGGGATCTGCAGGAGTCGTAGACTCTTAAATCAAAATGTAACGTAGGTCTGTAAATTAATGCTTTTACTAACCGCTGAAAAAATACAACTTTTAAGCAGGCAGTTGTTGATGTTTGTTGAAAATTCTACAAACAGATGTTGATATCGTAAATTGATGCACATGTAGTTTGTAGAAAATTGTAAATGTAATAAGTAACAAGAAGTCAAGAACAGAGCAGATACCTCCTCTTAAAAAAAAAAAAAAAAAAGACGGACACACAGGCTAGATATGTAAAAATGATTAGTACTTATCAAAAGCTAACGCTAGCAAAACATATGGTGCTGTTGTTTTTTACCTTAATTAGTTTTGTACCCCAATTGGTTTTCATGTGATCTGTCTTAAGAAATCACAAATGTATGCATAATTGGCGATTTCACTCATGAAGTAGTCAACTTATGCTCCCATTAAGTTATTTGCTACGCATCGGTTTTTTCAAGATGCACTCAAGTTGCATAACTATTGTGAGACAAAGTCCTTACCTGTCAGTCCTATCCATGATATACTAAACCCGCGGTAAGTAACACTTCCATCAGTCTGGAAGTAGAACCACATCTTTTCCCCAGTAACAATTTGATCAGAAGGAATGTTACCGCCGTTAAAGGTCCCAAGTTTTCTAGACAGGTCAGCAACTGCTCCTTCTCCATAGTAAAGATAATCATAGCCAGATTCAAGGTGAAAATCATTGAAATGGAATCCAATGGATGATATATCTTCATGACTTAGATCAATGACGTATGAGCAGGCAGCATTGTTGTAGTAGTCTGAAGGGTAATTTGGGCTGGTCAAAGTACCTTGTAATGCAGTGAAATGACCGTTGCATGACTGACCTATAACAACGAGATGGTTAAAAATACAGGTGATACTAGGTAAATGGAAAAGAAACAACCATTATTGGCACGGGTTTAATTGCCAATTTATTTTTGAACCGAATTTGGTCAAACTTCACTGTTTTGTTAGATTTGCGGTTTGGAAACACCTTCTTTCAGCAAGTCTGTTACCTTCCAAGCATTGAAGAAGACCGGTGTAATGAGACTGAGTGCCCCCATAACCATGAGTCCGGGTCAAATTGAACTACATGGAATAAGTCGCAATCGATGATATATTGATCGCACATGTACAAGTACGTTCTACACAATTTAATAATAGCTAGGACATTTCAGTCACACGGACGCTGTATTCCATTACACCGGTACCCATTTGACAACCGGGTGGAGAGGAGTGCATGAAAGTCATTATTTATCTTAAGGCCACTACACATGCCTCCCTCCAAAATTCGAACCCATGACTTTCAATAGCCCGTTAAAGGGTCAGGCTGGAAGTGTCCATATGTACCACTTGTCAAAGATAATTAATCAATCAAGATATCAATCAATCAATCTACACTGTACTTGTATGACATGCGTACTCCATGAAGGAGACGATTCGTACAGGAGACAAACTTCTTAACCATGTTAACGTGACTTCTGAACCACGGAGCACGTAAAGTTTCTTGCCTAAGGAAACAAGGAAAAGAAAACTGGCACGCCTGGGGCTCGTAACCACAACCACTCTATCAACCAATCGATCAATCAATCTATCAATCAAAATAATGAAACATTCACTTGAAACCATATAAAAGATAAAGTGCTCGACCAATTAATTTATTAAAATAAATCGGTAAATCTCACCATCAAACTCGCTTTCTTGCCTTACTGCTACAGCCTCGACTTCCTTAACATATGCACCATTGTCAGACGAGATAAAAACTTTCTAAATGAGAAAGAGAACGGTTAAAAAATGGTTTTTGTCTGATTATAAAATCGAATTAAACACAATCTATATACTTGCTTAAGCCTTTAGTGTGTAAATTTGTAAAATATCTTACAAAGGTAAAAATAAGCTTACATATCTTAAGGAACATAAAAAACATAAATTATATAAACACCTACAAGAATAATTTTATAAAAGCTACCGTAACATCCAGCTACATTTAATAAGTAACACATCAAAACAATTTTGGTCGTTCACATGGTTGTCATGGCAATCAAAATGGAAACATTTTATTTTACTCAATATGAAATTAATCGTTTCTGGAGTCAAAAATATCCTTCCAATATTCAACCTCAAAGCAAATAGTTTTTTGAGCATTTTGACTCGTGTATGGGTGCCTTGTATGGCTGAAAATTGATACCGATAAAAGTTGCACAATATGAACAAAACAGCTGCCGTTTCGAAATTTTGTTTGCCATTTTTGGAATCTTTTAAGCTCAAAATTTGATTATTTTTGCTTAAAATTATAATTAAAGTATAAATTCAATTTTTAAATAGCTGAACCCGAATAATTAAAAATTGTTGTACTTTTCATTTGCCCGCCAAATTTAAACCACTGCTTGACACGATTGGGATCTTTATAGTTTTGCCTTAATTTTATTCGTATCTATTTAAATTGGAGGAAATCTTACACTGAATGTGAAAATGAGTCATGTTTGGTATCAAAGTAAAGGAAATTGTGTCTTCTTTGCATAAAATTGTTTTTGGGTCAAAATGATCCATACGGCCACTAAAGACTTGCATCATTATTGTTTAGTAGGTAACCTTTAAAGGAACTTTTAAAAATTGGGGAGGAGTTTCAAATTGTTTTAAAAAATCGGAGACCCCCATTTATAAGAGAACAATTTAAGGGTAAAATTTTAATAGGTTCATAATAGACCATCCCTTTATTTGGCATATTTTCGCCGCTGAGGCATATCAAAACTCAGCACGAGACCAAGAAAAGCGTTACATTTTTTAACTTATTCTGATTTCCGATATTTCTCAGCGACGAAGAAATATACCTATTATTGGAATAAAATGTAAAATACAAAAGATTCTTATTTAAACCATCTTTGGATAAGAAAGGAGAGAGGCAACATGATAAATTAAAAAGTCTGAATGAAAATGTATTCAAAAAACTTAAAATATTCCTTTAAGAAAGATAAAATAAATCTCAAAAATGACATGACAGTTTGAATTCCAAATTTATTTCCGCATGAATTCACAGCTTTTCCATAAGTTTTAAAATGAACCAAACAGGAGTGTTTCTGCTTCTCAAAACATAGAACTATTTACTTAGTGAATCTGTGACAATTCGAAAACAATTCGGATGAAAACAATTCGGATGAAATATAATGAAAGTAAAGCAATTGTCTTACCTTGCCTTCTTCGGCCAGAACTTGATACGATAAGTGTAAGCACACTACGCCTAAAATCTTGAACAGCAAGAATTTGTGCCTACCCATAGCGTCTTTTCTATATTGCGTTTGATTAAATTATGACATGACTTTAGAAATTATTAAATCAAGTGCGTCATGTAAAAGAAACATATTATTGTTTTCTCACTGAGATAAAAAGCTATAAACATTTAATTACAACGACTTTCATTTTCTTTATCACCTTATCAGTTTCACTTAATTATTATCACCAAACAAATGCATATATACATTTGGTAATAGAATAACACAGTGTTGTAAACTATATTTAACCTTATATTATGCGCAACTATCTCGAACAATGCAAATCATATTAGAATATCAAGTTCTAGCTTGTTACGACATGTGATAACGATAGCATTTTTGTGTCTAGCTGGTTATCATCAAACAACTTTCCCATGTTATCTTTTCGCTTTGAAGGGGAATTCCCAAACAATATGGTAAAACACATTGCCAATAGAATCATTTGTTATTAAGGCACGGTTCCCAATTCATGACGGAATGTCTTTCGATGTACGAAAGAGAAATGTATTTTGAGTCATAACGCAAAAATATTATGAGAAACACATAACCACCTTCTTTTGAGGAGTCTTTATAATGATAGAGGCCCTGGCGCAATTTCTCTGCATCATTCAATACACTTTTATATATTTATCTTTGAATCATGACTCAATATGTATCTGCATCATGATGCAAGACAATTGCGTCAAGCCTCTTCGTATGACTTAAACGGTTTCGTTATGAATTGGGAACCGTGCCTAAAGAAACTTCCGTAACCAAATCCGTCTTGAATAGCTTTCAGACACGTGTTATCATCTTCTTCTGATATTTCAAAAATAGAGAATAGTCATAATGGGTGGGATGAATGGATTGGCCCTTTAAAAAAACCCGCGCAGATTAAGGTGCAGTAGATTTACCTCTTTACACAAGATAGATGTAATGATAAAGATAGATAGATAGATAGACAGTTAGATAGATAGATAGATAGATAGATAAATAGATAGATAGATAGATAGATAGATAGATAGATAGATAGATTGAAAAGAGCCTGCAAAAATAAGCTTCATTTTGCGCTACAGGTGAAATACATGTTAAGGTCGTTATTTGCCGAAATTGATTATTTTGCCAGATTCACAATCTTTGCACTTACTCCGAAACACCAGTAAAGTTTCACTTCAAGAAAACGATCGGAATTATGAAATATATCTGAATGTTCTCTAGACAATCGACAGAAAATACATGGCTTACTGAACTTTGAACGCTATTATCTCAGTTTTACATTTTTCTTAACCCTTGGCGGACCATAACTAGCATCTGGAAATCGACTCAGTGAAGCTCAATGAGGTGTCATATAAATCCTTACAGCATTGTCTTTGCAAATACTTAAAAATTGAAATTGACAAAAGCCTGATGTCACATATACCCAGCGGCGGCGGAAGATTAAAATTTTAGATGTGGACGTCTAATTTTTTAATCGAAAATTTCTTTAGCAAAAATGGTCTAAGGAAAATATCTGTCAAATTGGCTAAATTCAGCAGAAATCTTACAATTTGGGCAACATTGTGTGAACTTTGACTGAAAATGGACATAATATCTGAAAACTTGTGCGAACCGTGCAACATTTTTTATTCTTCAAATGTGAATTATTAAGAAGAAAGGGAAATTCAATGTCCTTTCATTTTCTTTCTTTCTTCTGTATACTTTTAGAAGGAGACCAACCCCTCTACCTGAAATTTAGGAGGGGACATGTCCCCTCCTCAGCTTCACACCCAACAAGATTACCTATCAAGTCTGACAAAAGCAACATAAGTTTCCAGATATATTTTCCTCATAATTTGACCTTTAAAATAAAAAAAAAACAGGTAAACTATTTTTATTCCGACTTTATGAGCAACCGTATATTTACGGCAAGTAAAGTAAAGGCTTTTTGTTTATATAATGATTACATGTGTTAGTAACAAACTTATCAAGTGAAAATGACTTAATGTGATTTTAAATTAGTCTTTATGTTTATTTATTTTTAGCGTACAGGGATAAAAAAATTAATATGTGACTCACATGTAGGGGGTAGATATCTTCTAAGGCAGAATTTATAATTCATGATTTTTTTAAAGATGGCCTACACAGCAAAGCACTTTAAACAATGTGATTGAGAATATGATCCCTCTATGAAAACGTTGATGAAGCCATTCTAATATCTATTGTGACATGCGAGGTGCTGCGCCGCTCTGTTGAAGTGCCAGAAGAGTGAACAATGAACAATGAACGGCACAGTGTATCAACCACTTGAATTTTAAATTATCAACATTTCAAAATAGGCAGGTAATATTTGGACACCTGTAGTTTTCAGCCAGAAAAAAATGGTTAATTTCATTGGATGCATTTTATTCTAGTCATAGCATTATTAAATATTAAATTAAATTAGTTTTTAGTAACTGTTGTCTTCTGGAGCTTGGTTGTTGCCTTAGTTTTGATAACTAACGGGCCACATGCCGTACCATTTTTACCAGGGGCCGCACCACTTTTATTCTCCTTCCAACGCCCCTGTAATTTATATCACGTTTCGCATACTTTTGCAAAGTGGAAGTTGTAAATTTCGGAAAACAAAGTAAAACATAAAAGAAGATATCGGGACCTTGCCATCACGTATTTCTTTTTTTGTACAGGAAGTTGTTTCAAACTTTAGTGATGAATTAATAGAATTCTTTTCAACCTTTTATCATTGTGTGTTACGCTTTAAAAAAAACCATTGCAAAACAGAAAAGAACTTATTTTAACATTTAAGAGTTATACAATGCTCTTTTCATTTAAATCGTTTCATTGAAAAATCGAGGCGCTCCCCGCAAACTTCATATAAGCATTAATGTTCTAGGAACTGATAGACGATGCTACGTGTCATTCCTTCGCTGCAAATAAATATCAATTTGTAGCCGAGACATTGTCGATCCAGCTGCCAGCTCACGGTATAATTGTTCATTAGTAATTAGACACTTCAGGTAATTTTTAAATTATGAATCAAATTGCTTCAAATGAATTTTAAATAAAAGCAGGTGATCTAAAGAATCCAAACCCGTTTGAATTTTTCAAATCCGACCTTCCGTTGCAAAGTTATTAAGGTTTTTGTATAATTAATTTAACTAATTTTGGAGACCGCAGGATAGGGGATAAATCTTTTAGTTTCTTTATTTTCGCCAAGCAAGGTCACGGCACCAATCCAGTTACACCTCTTGGCAATACACAGAGTAATTTGGTCAATATTTTAATTGTCTGAATGTATATTACACACACAACAGGTGTTATTTTGCAGCATTTTGCGCCCAAACATGCGCGGGATGTTTAAAGATGATTAGTTCCGCATGATAAAGAGCTGATCAAAATTGCTTTAGGCGGAAGAACAGGCGCAGAAATTACACCCAAACAGTCATTATTTTTGCCGCTTGTTGTTTATTTACATTTGATTTAACAGATATATTTAAAAAAAATCTTGAGTGTGCATGGATGTCCACATAACTTGTACCCAACTGAAATTCTCTTTTCTTCACTTCCAAAAAAATTGGCAAACCTTTGTAAAATCAATAACTCTGCAACCACAAATCAGAATTTTTTTAGTACAAATAAGTGGCTGTGCATGGACAAAATCATCTTCCTGATAACATATTCTTAAAATAAAAATGGTCTATCATATTGCGCGGAACTCAGAAAAACATCTGAAAACGCAGGTGAAAACGTATCTAGAAACACTTTATGTCAGTATCAAAACAAAACTATCAAGCCCACTTAAAATCATGCCTGCTTGAATATGAACTATGCGTCAATGTATTTGTGTGTCAGCGGTGTGAAAAATCAACGTTCTCCTGCCAAGTAATGGGTAAATGAAGTATCTATCATTAGGAACTTTACTGATGACTTAGTTATGTCACATTTCAGTTGTTAGATTGGTTGCAAAATCCAGGATATAAAATCTAACACTGCAGAAGCAGCATATATCAAACGAAATTGTATTCGAAAGTTATTAACAGTTCCAATACTGTCCACATATGGCTGCAAAAAACAAACTCATGAATAGTAAAATGGTATATTGAGCATCTCGGATAACTGGATGATGTACTTCATGTCGTCTCTGGTGATGGGGATAGATAACGTCCATCAACGCGCATGCGAAATTTTTTTCAAGGCGACAGATTTCGCTTTGGTAATGGCATGTTTTTGTACATGTTATATCGTGCAGAAGCACTAGACTATTTTATTGTATTCAACAATATAATTAGGGTAATCCAAATTTTCATTTCAAGTAGGTCCTAGCGAATAGGTTACTGAGACCAACTTGTTTAAGGTTATTGGTTAAAGGTCATGGTTCCATGCTTCCGTCTTGGGTTACTGTTTTTCCCTCTACATTAAAAATGCTATAATCTGTTTAAAAAATGCCGAGAATCTGCCGCAAGCAGGTAACCAGCCATAATTGCCGCACACATTATGTTGTCACTTTACGACGTTTGTGTAAGGAGCAAGTGGCACCCATTTTGAGCATCGCTATCACCACCCTGGAATGACCCCATATATTTTACAGTTGCATGTTTTATCACCCATTGACCCTCAACATTTTCTATATTTTGTATGGCACTAAATGCTAAATTTCGCTCACTGAATTCTAAAAATCATGTTTTCACCCAAATGAACTCTCCTTTTATTACCAATTAGTCCAGAATCAGGTTCTATTCTCTAACTAAATGCCAACATTCTGGCTCTCACCCAATGACACCTCCCTGTTTTTGAAACTCTGCTCTGACCAATTGCCTCAGTACTCGGATCGTGAACCTTACATTAGAATCTATTTTATATTTGACTGCCAACCCCCTCCCCGCAATTTGCACTGGGTTTGTGTTATACTATAGAGTAATTTTATTTATTACCTATAATACCACAGGGCACTAATTTCTGATGTCAATAAAGTTCGGAATGACTGTTGCACAGTTACTGACAACACCAAGTAGTTTTAGTTGGACATTCAAAAATGAGTTAGAAATACATTTTAGGTGAGAGGTGATTTTTTTCAACTTTTTCTAATAGTCATCGTATTAAATACATGTCTGTGTTACAAAAACGCTCATGCCAACTGAAGATGGACGGACTCAATACTTAAAAGTTTTGTACTGAGTAAAACGTGAGAGAGAGTGGATTTTTATCTTGGATTTTGACACATTTTTCTTATGTTTTGGATTTTGGAACCGGATAGAATACACTTCAAAGGTAACGTTTCTGATTAAATTAGAAATTTCACCTTAGACGTGATTTTTGACTTTGCTTAGCTTCAATGGCCCGTTTCTCGTAATTTACTATGCCAACCTTAAGGTACCTATTGAAATGGCGGGTCACGTATATACTGTAAAAAGGTTGTAAGTGGACAGACATCGTAATCTTAGAAAGGGAAAGTTACGTGAAACTAAGATTTACGTAAATTATGTGTTCAGGGTATTTACCTAATACTTAACGTCCATTTCTCCGCAAATCACAATTTCCCGTAACTTCCCCCAGTAATCTAAGACTGTGAAGTCTGTCCAATTACATTCTCATTTCACAGTGTACCAGGTCTATGAATCTAAATCCATATCTATATAAAACAACAATTCAATGATAGTCACCTGTTTTATCAACTATTAATATTAAAGTGACTCCAAAAAATAATTTGTTGAATTTACTTAAAAAAATCTGTGCAACACGGTTGCCTTGATTTTATTAAGTAGGTGCAACAAGCATTTATTCACGTATGTTGTACTTAATTGACACGGGTTAAAAGAACTCTTTTTATTTGAGTTACAAACACATAGTATTGCCGATAAATTGCATCTTATAAACTCAATTTAGTAAAACGTTCACTTAACTGAATAGCGTCAGTAGATTCCATATAAATAAAATGCTTAAATTGGGCTTGACTAACAACAAATTAATTGAAGTAAAAAAAAATATGAATCAATTTCACTTTTTCTTGAGGAGGAGATTTCTCGATTGGTTACTTAAAAATTACTAATTTTTAATTACATTTACAGACATGAGAAAACTTACCTTTGTACCTACCTGAAATCGAACCTGGGTCTGATGCTTTGCCGTATTCGCCACAGAGCCATTCACATTCTCAAAAGAGCAGAACATAAATTTATATGTGAAATGTAAATGTTCCACAGTAACTCATCATAACATTGTATAAAAACTACCCAATGAATGTATTGGACCTTCTTGTGTATATTCTTGTGTATATTAAATCATATTTGACCAGATAAACGTAAAAAATATGAATTTGGCTTCTTTTAGTGTCCTTTTTACTATAACTCAAGATGTATTTGTAGGCTACATATACTACAATTTTCTCTACTTCTTTTTACTTAACTGATTTGAGTTTGGTGTACGCAAAAGTATCAATTTTACATTTTGTTATCTTCATGAAGGTGTTGTCAACTTAATATTTGTATATATTGGTTCTACTTTTGTATTTAGTTGATCGAATTGAAATACATTATGTCATTGTTACTCATTCATGTTACCCTTAATATTTACTTACGTTTACTTAACTATTTTAACAGGCTTTATTTAGTAAATACGATGAAAACATAACGGCGGCTAGATAAATACGTAAATAAGTAATACTTGCTCAATTTTCGTACTCATACACCGTACTCATAATTATTGGACCCATGTTGTCAGTGCAACTCCAATATGTCAAGTTTAAATAACTTCATGTTATTTGGAGTGATAAGAATGCATATCTTATGAGTAATATCTGCAAATTAGATTTTTTACGTAACTCAAATTAATATTTTCTAAGTAGCATGAACTTAGCGTAAGTTTCATTTTTTAGAGTGTAATAATACCAAAAACGTCCTAGAAATAACATGTTTGGATGGCGTGAAGACATCCAAGTAATATTTTTGGATGCTTACGCTGTACACTCTTAGAAGGCCGGGATCAAATATACGAGTAGTTTTCCGGATCATTTTATTTTGATCCTTTAAGGATCACTTTTGATCCAACGTGGATCGTTTTGACCCTTTTTCGGATCAATATATACAAATGGATCAAATTCACCAGGATCATTTTTGATCCGATTTTAGGATCATTTTATTTTGATCCTTTTTGATTACAATATCAAACTTTTGATCCGTATTTCTGGATTACTTTGATACGGAAAGGATGAGCTCATATTTGATACCGCGTTTGGATCTAACGTGATCTTTTGTTTCATATTTGAGTACATCCCATATCTACTACATAGCCGGGAATGTAAACAATGGTATAAATACGATGATTTCATCACACTTGATAACTGCCTGTTCCGTGGCCGAGTGGTTAGAGCGTTGGTCTCGTAATTACATGGTGTACATGCGGCGTGGGTTCAAACCCTGCTAGGGTCACCTCAGTGAGATGTTTTTAGGCAGATCTTTTTGATAAGAAATATTTGATCCTTTGTTCGGATCAAGAATTTTGATCCTTATTTTTGGATCACTTTGATCCTTAAAGGGTAAGCTCATATTTGATACCTAAAAAGGATCAAAATTGATCCTTTTTGTCTCATATTTGATCCTTCATTTCTAAGAGTGTATGGCTTGTTTGGTGTTTGTTTTTAGGTGCGTTTACACTGTGACGAATTGGGGGTAACGACAAGCAACGTAGACCTGCGTATTGCAGTTTTGAATTTTACGCCCGTCATCGTTAGTTAAAGTCAGTTAAGGGGGAAAAGCACCTTACTCAATTTAACGTTTTTGTAAACTCATTTTGTACCCTATTTTTTGAACAAATAAGGCAAACAATGACAAAAATGGAAAAACGTGAATTTTTGACCTGATTTGGCATGAAAATCAAAAAATTGGGCAAAATCCTAAAAAGTAAAATGACGCAACATCCGAGTGAGTGGTTTGAATTAAAATTACCATTCAAAGGTCATTAAAAACAATTGTTATTTTTAGCTTATCCGGAAGCTCAAATGGCCAAAAATGTGTTTTTTGTGATTTTCTCAAAAATTGTGATTTTAGGTCAAAAATCAACATCA
Organism: Ophiothrix spiculata; assembly: GCA_000969725.1. Lineage (NCBI taxonomy): Eukaryota > Metazoa > Echinodermata > Ophiuroidea > Amphilepidida > Ophiotrichidae > Ophiothrix > Ophiothrix spiculata. Next base: position 8,969 of record JXSR01S029924.1, on the reverse strand, counting down.
CCATCATATTTCCTGTGAAAATTCCTCTCTGGAAATGTATACTTCTATTAACTTTAAGCACTTCGTTCAAAAGTTATGGTACAAAATAAATGTGCAAAAACGTAAATGAGTAACGTGCTTTCCCCCCTTAACACTCACACACGCTGCTAGCCACGCACACTATTGTATTGTTAATACTAACAGTCGTTTGCAGTAACGACTCTTTAGTTGAAAATTCGTTACCCTACGTCGAAACAAGTCGTCACAGTGTAAAGGCACCATAAAGTACATTTCAGACGCCTAGCATGTTCAAAAAGTTCATATTTCTACTGGTCTGAACAACTTTTTTACTTTATATAGTTGATATTGCAAAATTAAATTGTATATATTTTAATTGTGGCCATTCAACAAGTGTTCTCAATGTTTTCATATATCTGAAAGAACGAAAAGTGTTTTATTTATCACAAAAATACTTATTGCAACATTAGTGTTAGAAATCATGAAGTGTTACACATTCAAGATAGGTGTTGTCGGGAATAATTATTAGACGGAGCTCCAGATATATAAATTACAAAGAGTGTTGGCACCCCATGTCCGCCACCAGCAATAAAATTCTGCAAGAAGATGCCGAGATGACGTCGGTATTTTGTCTCCAAGCACAAACTCTTCCTCTTCGCACTCTGTTTGATTATCTCTATTGCATTTCTGTTGAGAAAACGTGTACCATGCGCCATGTTGTGCTGTAGATTTTTCCATTATAAAATGCAGAGATGCCCTCTCGAAGACTCCTGAATAATCATCTGGCGACTCTCCACTGACCACTACTACGTCAATTTGCCCATCACCGACAGTTTCAACACCCCATCTGTTTACTTTCCTATCCTCAGAGGCGTCAAATTGCAAGTAACTCCCAACGACGTTGTAATGCTCGTCAAAAGGATCAGATGTAGTCGATATGAGAAGCTTCTGGTAACAGTAACCGTAATCTTGATCAGGCCAGCAATACATTCTGTTGATTTCAAGGATGCTGTCCTCGTTCTGATTAGAAGGTTGAGAGCCCCATTGATATCGAGTACCATAGAATATTTGTGAATCATGGTTGTAATATTCAGTAAAACCACCTTCTAATTTGAGTCCTGTATCATAAGAGAGAATGAAAATGAAAAATAATTATTTAATACATCAGAAATTTATTAATTGAGCTTTTGAAGTTGTTTTCTTCCCTGCGCCGTTACGACCTCAATGACAGACATTTTAAAACTAAATAATCCTGGTTGTGTAATGGCTGGTCCTCCGACAAATGTCAGTGGCTTGGAAGTTTTAAAGCATACAGAAAGGCATACAAAAAACAGAAAAGAGGATGTATGGTCTTTGAAGTCTATTTTGTAATACATATCTTGCCATAATAACAATGGTAAGTGAGCAGCCCGAGAGAAAATATTTGATCTATAGTTTAAGTCATGACTATGATAAGCATCAAGTAATGAGCTTTTAAAACCATTATGTGTATCATCATTCAATGTCAAAATTTTCGCTGTTTACACCAAGCATTACAAGCTATTTAAAATTAGAGCATTAATATACATGCTCAAGATTTGTAAACTACATCCACGACCAATTTCAAGTTAATCAGGGCATATTTCAAAATTCGACCTTTGACCTGTGATCTTTGACCTTAGGGGGTCAAGGGTAATATTAATTTCTTCAGTTTAATTTTATCAATACAACTATGCAAGTAGAATAAATCTTGATCCTTCGATATGGCCGATATTTTTTGAAGTTTTTTGAAAAATTGACCTTTGATAGGATATGATCTTTAAAGCGAGCCACAAATCTACTTGAAACTGTATGCAATAGTACCATAAATTTCTTCAGTTTCGTCCAAAACGATCGAACATTGACCTCGTTTGACCCTTGATGACCTCGGGACGCAAAATCGTGAACTACCCCATAGCCCCTCCACCCAAGAATCATACTGTGCAAGTTTCACGAAAATCCATCGAAGTATATTCAAAAGGAAGTATATTTACGTATATTGGACGACCGAAAGATCGATAGATAGATAGACCGATAGATAGACACATCATGATTCTATAAACCCAGCACTACGTATATGGGTTAAAAAATCAGAAGGCAACAAGATAATACAGTAAGACTTAAATGACATCATAGCAGACATGCTAAGAGATATGAATCGTATGTTTCAACACAGAATAAAATTGGGCCATGACAACAACGGATCTGAGTTTTCCTCTCAGTTTTGCTAAAGGTAGGGTATCAAATCATGAAATGAGAGCTGAAACTCCCGTGTCTGTACACAAATTATGTCCACGGCTTTCATATTGACATAATTGAGTCATTTACTGGTGAGGCGCAGGCGATACTTTTTGACTTGGGTAAAATAAGTCAGTCATTTGTCAAATATATGGTATCAAATGAAATCTAAGATTCAAGCGTTTGTACCCCAACATTAAAAAATATGTTTGTGACATCCATATTGACGGGGTGTCGAGACGCATTATATCATGAGTAAAATATTAATTGAAAGAAGTTTGTTTTGCAAATAGTTTAAGAATGTATACCTGTCACAGACACAACAAATTGACATGTGGCCGAATTTCCCGCTCCATCGAGTGCTTTACAAGTAACATTAGTTTCTCCAATCCCAAAGTTGCTCCCAGATTCCTTTGTACAAGACACCAAGGGAACTTTCTGTGAGTTGTCCGTTGCATTTGCTTCGAAAAATACAGTGGCGTGCGTCTTGGGTTGATTAGTATGCTGAGATTGGTTCTTTGGACAGAATATGATGGGAGGTTCATTGTCTGTAAATTATAATTTATGCAAAAAAGTGTTATGTTGTTTTATACTGCAGGATGACACATAAAGTCTGATCAACGTAAGGGGGACGAATGTAAAAAAATGAAACATCATAATGCGAAAAAAGAGAAAAAGGAATATTTTGAAGGGTGGTAATGATCTTCATCAACACAGCGGTAAAGGGCGAAAAATTGTCGCAAGTACTCAAATTGATATGCACTCTTAAAAAGGATCAAATTGATCCGATAAAGTGCCAGCCTTAAGGCAAGGAATTATTTAGAAATAATTCTACTGAATGCTATTTTTTGGCGTCCGAAGACATTCACTTGCCCGAGTGACGTTCGCTTAACCCTAAAAGAGCCGGGGGGGGGAATTTTTTTAATACCTCCGCCGGTTGTTATTTTTTCGCGCTGAAACTTCTTGACTTTTTTTCTTGAAGCCTTGCGCTTATTTTAAGACCATTTTTGTGAAAATCGGACCTAGGGTTAGGTCGTGGCGTTCCGTAATGGCAAGCTGGGTCAACCGAAAAACTGACCAAAAACTGATTTTCAATGCAAATTACATACAAATAGTGTTTTTTGTTATTAGGATATACTTCCACTATGTTTTATTGTATTTATTTGATTTATTTAGAGTAATAACATGTCTAAGTATACTTTGCCACACATTATTGATAAAAATTGCAACTTTTGCTCGAAAAAATTGCGAAAAACGACGATTTTTGCGATTTTTGGTGATTTTCGCGTTTTTGACGCAACGTCACTTATGACGTCACTGTGACGTCATACAAGGTCCGATTTCAATTTTTTTGGTACCAATGGACTCGTGAGGGTCATAGCTATCCACTAGTACTCTACACTTGATGTTTCGTCAATCGGTTTCCGAGATCAGAAGGGGGGGGGCGGAAGGAGCCCCCCCCCCCCCCGGCTGTGAGATGGGTCGAAAAAGCCCGGCTCTTTGAGGGTTAACCTACCAAGAAAAAGTTGCTTCAACGGGAAACGACATTCGATCACTTAACAGATTTCACAGCATTCGCTGCACTTCAGATTGAATTGGAGTGAAGATCACTCCGAATATTCTTAGGTTTGTTTGTTCAATAACCGTAGCATTACCACATGCGCGAGTGACATTCGCTTCCATCGATGGAAACTATTTTCACGCAATGAGAGCGACACTCGCTCTCCGTTTTAGCGAATAAGTCCGAGCGAATATCAAGACCACATGTCACCTGGCCGAGCGAATGTCTTTAGACGCCAAACCTTAATGTTGCATGAGTGGCTACAGTGTCACGCTAACAAATATCGTCTCATAAAAGAGATTTGGCATAACATACAAACAATATAAGCTGTTATACAGATACTCGAGACAGTCAAACCTCAAAAACGGAACCTGAAAATTTACTCGAATCTTAGTTTGGACTCTTGTCAATTTTATTTTCTTGATTTATCTAATTTCGTTTTGTACTGTTTGTGGTTTATGGTGACTAGCGTGTGATACTTTAACCATACCCATTTTTGTTTTCAAATGGCTGTGTAAATGTTGGTTTTGACGCTGACTCTAATTTAATTTGGGTCGAATTTTAATATCTTTAGAAGTTTTTTCAAAATGTTTTCAACTGTAACAAATGTTAGTGTCATGATAGTGTGTGTGAATTTCAGAGTTAATTCACCAGATAGATTACCTTTTCAAATGTGAATTATGAACCTAAGGTAAATTGTCTTTAAAACTTTATGGAGCTAAGAAAGATTACCTTTAACATGCACAGTGAAGTTACACGTCGCTTTGTTGTAGTCTGCATCGAATGTTGTACAAGTCACAACAGTTTCTCCAATCTCAAAATGACTCCCTGAGTTCTTAGTACAATTAACTAACAGTGATCGTCGTGAGCTGTCTATGGCATATGTGGTATAATTAATGATAGCAAATGGTTTACTGGTATCTGTCTCTATGTGTTGGTCTTCAGGACAAACGATTTTCGGAACTTCAGAGCCTGTAAAATTATAACGAACGGTATAGTGAGAGATAATAAGAGATAATGTTAATGTAAATAGGCAATACAAGCAACAAAATTAACACGTTACCTAGGTTCAACGTTACCATCTCCTTCACTACTACTTGCTTTCCACAGTGGACAAAATTTCACAAACTATAGCTACGTCTTAATAAACGTAAGTGGCCGTTCATTATTCTGAAGGTTTCAAAAAAATAAAATCTAGTGATTGGATTCCATTGCACAAAACTGGTAATGTATCTGTCGTATTACATATCAGACTGACTCATTTTATTTTGCGTACAAACTGCATACTTACAAACTTATCTTTTACTTAACTTTTGCAATTTTCTGGTATGTTTAATACTATTTTAAATTAACACATGTTATTAAGTGTAAGTCTGATGTGTAAACTAAACAACTAAAATCATTTAGTTGCAAAGTTAAACAAGGTGCACAAAATTTGAGTGACACAATAATGATAAATGTCAGTACTTAATCGGAGAATATGCTTTTACCACATTGAAATTGGCAAAATGAGATACACTTTATAATTCAACCATGATAGTATTGTTTACCCGTTCTTCTTTAACTTTGTGAAAAAAAATATGACATACTTACGACATTGTCCTGGATTGCAATCTTGCTTTTCTTCTGGCTGTGTTCCATTGCATTGTACACTTGCGTGATCATACCTATTGCATTCCTTTCTTCTATACTGGGTACCATTTCCACAAATTGTTGAACACTCGCTCCATGTACCCCATGCACCCCAAGAAGCTGTAATAGAAATCAACACGCATCAGCACCTTAAGGGGCGCACCATTTGATTCTCAGGGATGGGGGCATGGAAGTTTTTTGAAAAAAAAACTTCGCCGCGAAGGCGGCAAGGCGGCGAAAAAAAAAATCTTGACCCAATGATGAGTAAGAAAAAAAAACTTTACCCGACTCCTTCAAAATAAAGAAAAACATAAAAAAATGTAATAAAAAACTTTGCTGCCGAAGGAGGCGAAAAAAAAAGTCGCCGGCTCCGGCGGCTAAAAAAAAAACTTGACTCGACCCCAACTTCCATGCCTCCCTGAAAACGAAATGGTGCGCCCCTAATACTTACTGTCTCAAGCTATTGCCACTACTCTTTTTCAATTTTCACGAATAGCTGCCATTTGTAAATAGCTGAATTGTTTTCCAATTATTAAGTTTTATAAAATTATACAACACTAATTTTATTAATTTTTTGACTTTCCATTATTCTAATTTGATAAGATAATACACTTTTTAGTAAAATGATTATATTTTGTAATAGACAAATAGTATACAAATATATACCGACTTGAAGATCTCTGGTTAAAACTATGAGCCTGAAGTGACTAAAATTGCTATTTTACTGAGGGGCACAGCCCCGAAGTAAAATAGCAAAATTTTAGTCACTGAAGGATCATAGTTTTAATCCAGAGATCTGAAAAGTCGGTATATATTTGTTTTATATACCGCATTAATCATTTTCTGATTTCTGTAATTTTCATGCGCTAAAAAAATCTAATATAGTAAAATTAAAAATTTGAAAAAATGCACTCACACAATGCTTATAAGGAATGCGTGCGTAGGAAAGTGCGCGCAATTGCTTGCGCGTATAAGTTTGATGAGTGGGTAATTTCGTGCGTGAAAGTTGCTTCGCGTATAAGGTAAATGTAGTAAGCGTTATATGGTATTTCCGAAAGTGCTAAATAGTACTTTCAAAAGAACTATTTAGCGCTATATAGTACTTTCAAAAGTACTATTAAGGGCTTTCATCAATCTTGTTAAAGCTATTTGAAGTCATGTGATCGGGTTTTATCCAATCAACTCTGTTAAATTTATTAATGCGGTATATAATTTAAAATATAAGTTACTCAAAGCAGCACAAGGTCAAGACCCAAAATTGGGTAACCTGGTGGTTAAAGTGTTAAGCTTAACCCGATAGCGCCCCTAGCGTCGGGTTGACCAAAGGCCATCAAAGCGTATTTGCGGATTGAAACTCTCCAAGGTGTGTTAATTTTCTTGATGTGTGAACGCCGCTATTTGATCTCTATTAAACCATTGCTGTGACGTCATCCTATTCAACAAAGTGTAGATTATTTTTTACGAATCTACTGTTATCCGTTGATTCGTACAGATAACAGTGGATTCGTAAAAAATAATCAACGCTTTGTTGAATAGGATGACGTCGACAATGACAATAAAGTTAATTATTTGGCATAATTAAAAAAACACTTTAATATACATATTGATGACAGAGGTATTAGTGCAGCGGCCAACCCCGAAAAAACCCTTTAGTTTTTGAGTTCCAAAAATAACAATTTTGTTCAATTTCATGTATTGGACGTCAATAACAATAGTCTGAGGTACCTGGATCTCATTTTTGCAAGGTTTTGCATGAGTGGTTTTTGAATAATAGACTAATTAACATAAAATTTGCATAAAAATGGGTGCCTGATAAAGTTAATTTCTATCAGCCATAACTTAAAAACAAATATAGCTATTTTAAAAATTCATTTTTTGTATAAGTCTTTAAGGTATAGGGTATATTTATGAGCTCCAAAGGAAAGAAAATTACACTGGTTTTGTATACAAAACTAGCGGCGAATACAAATTTTATACTTTTTTTGTCTTTTGACCAAATTTCGTTTCACGTCATGGCCAAGCAATAGTTGAAATGTTACGTATTTTGATATAAATATATTTACTAGACTATTTTCCATCATCTCTATTAGTTTCATAATGAAAACATGAAAAATAAAAAAGTTATGCAACAAATTCGCAGACGCTATAATTTCGAATAAACGCTCCATAATTCACGTGTATCGTTCATATCTTGCACAGCATGGAATTCCTGTTATGATGACGCGTAATTAAATTATACGATCGATTTCTATGTTTTTTCTGCAATTATAAGTAAATTCCAGTATCGTCAGTATTTTTTGATATAGAAACAGACTGGTCGGTAAAGAATGAAATTAGTTTTGTCGACGTCGGATATTGTCGACAAAATGCTTGTCAATACTATAGCCTTATGTATAATGAGCAAGTAACGCTTCAATTTAATGGAATAAACAGGGCTCAAAATAAGGTTTTAGGGCAGGCAGGATATTTTAGACAATTTTAAAAGGGCATCAAGGCATTAAATGTAAAAGCTGTAGGCCTATTCAGTGTTTTAGGCCCAGGGGGCACTCAAATATGGAAGTGACGTACCTGTTCCTACCAGCTTTCGAGATGTAGGGGCAATAGGTGAGAAATACATTGAAAAATAGGGGGGTCAAAAAACTGGGTCATTTCGAGCGATTTATTGGCAAGAGCGAAAAACAGGGTCATTCAGTGTGAGTTTTTGAATAAAATAAGGCTAATTTTGACATTAAAGAAATCGCTGATCTTCGAAATTTTCGTAACATTTTCGAAAAATCGACAAACTTAGCGAAAAAAAGGGGATCATTCGGTGTAGGTTCTCAAAAAGTCAGGGCAATGGATAAGAATCACCATAAAAAGGTTGACTTTCAAACTAATAAGGGGTCATTGGGTGACAGCCCAATGAAAAGGGGGGTCAATAGGTGAGTGCGGAGCAAAAAAAAGGGGGTCTATTGACAGGAGCATGCCAATATATGCAAATTGCCTCATTGCCTTGGGTTATTTTGGGCCCTGAATATAAAGGTTGAGAACTTCTGATTATGTGCACATGTAAATTTGTTTTAATTTATTTTAAAATAAGCAGGTCAAGTCCATTTGTCCAACTTGACAAAGAGATTCTTGACCTTTGTCTTTAGGGGGGTGTCAAAGTATTTTTGCTGACAAGCCCAATTCTTTGCCGACAACGAAAATGGATTAATTGCTTCTTTCTGCAACAGCTCGTGCAAAGGGGGTGTCTGAGGGGGATGTGGCCTCTCAGGAGTTGTGAAAATTGTGAAATTACAAAACACAAATCACTCGATTTGGTGCATATATTGTGCTTCTTGATCATGTTGATGCTTCATGTGTAAGGGTGTCGGAAGGAAATGTGTCTTCTAAGGAGTTAACAAAATGTTGAAATTTCAAAACACAAATCGCCCGATTTGGCAAATATATTTTGGTACTTGATGAAGTTTCATGTGTACGACAATATCAATTGATGACTTTTGTGTTTGCGCACTCTTATTTTTGTAAAAAGATTAATATA
>JXSR01S029922.1:0-11038 GCA_000969725.1 Ophiothrix spiculata | reverse complement strand
ATAATTTAAAATCTAAGAATATGTGAATCCTAACTATTTTTTAATCATGAAAAGATAAATAGTTTCCACTGTATTTGCGGGGACTCGAACCATGGACTATGGCAGGGGTTAGTCATGCATTACAAAGCTAGGGATCTACCACTGAGCTATCAAGGCAGCGTTGGGATTGTAACTAAGATCTAAAACATAAACATTAGAATGCCGTATTTTTCTTTTGTTTTCATAAAAATTTCAATTTTTGCCTCATTGGAATGCTCAATTTGTAAGAAAATTATGCGAATGCGTATACATTTGTATCAGACAAAATGTAGATAATGTAGATACTTAAGACAGGCAATTCACAGCTCAAACAGGGCAAACTCAGAGTTGTAATTCACGTCCGGATTTTCGGGCGAAACAACGTGGGTTTGTTACATTATCATTCAAAATCAACTCAGCATATTTATAAAATATTGTTTGTAATTCAATAAGAAGTATCAAGCCTGCAATCTGTCAAAATTTGAAACCAGTCGAATTGTTCGAACATCATGAAATTATGAGGTTTCGGCGAAAAAGGGTCAACTTTTTCGAAGTAGTCTTTAGGCATCATTTTGACCTTGATAATGGACGTGAAATCACTAGTAAAGTTTTACGTATAAACTAGAGACTCTATACAATATGTACGCCAAAATTGTGATATTCTGATAGGTGTAAGTAGGTAAAAACTTGCAGTAAACATGACAATCAGCCGAGCGAGACGTTTTTAGGGACTGTAGCCTTAAATATGAAATAAAACAAAATCATCCAGGAGCCAACTTCATTGGATGTTTGTGGTGGATGGTCACATATGTGACCTTAACACAATGAAAAAGCAGTACATAAGCAAATGTCTTTCGTCTTTTGGTGCAACAAGTGAAAATGTGACATAGACAGGCCTATTTTGAAAATTGAAATTTAAATTGATTAGACTTGTGAACAATATTTTGCCATTATGATGTACACTTAAGAGGATGGTACTTTTGGATAGAGAAGGTCCATATAGGCTAGTTGATGATAGTTTTGATGACTTTAGAAGAAGGAGTTTGTTGATTGAATAATTTTTGGAATATGGAAATTTGAAAAAGACAAAAGTGACTAAAATAATGTAGACTTCATATTTATGAAACAGGCAATATAAGAATAATGGAAATGACCAACAACTCCCCACCATAAACTCTGAAGAACTCCCATACCTGGGCAATGCCCTCAAATAATGACTCATGCAGATGTAAAGATGTATTAAACATATGAACTACATACAAATATTTGAATTAAGTATCAAGCAATCTTTGAAGATGACGGTTAATGTATTATATTTACATAAAATGTCACATAAAATGAACCATTTTGACGATAATAATTTATTATTATTATTAAAGCCAAGTGGTCTGATTATTTCATTATCAATCATTATCATATGTTTTAAGAAGTATACAAGCATCTCAGGTTCCAACTATGTTTCTTCATTGTATCATAAACTAAATAAGTAATTATCACATCTCATTCGAATATCTTGTGTTCTGGCAATATTCATAACCATCAAATCAATATGTAAGCCTATCAAGTAACACGTTTTTCAACCTGACTTGATAACTATGATTATACTGTGCATTTCAAAAGTATTTTGAAATAATTACTCTGATAAAGGCCTAAGTTGTGATCAACCTTTTGTTGATTGCATTTTAGTAATCTTCCATATTATGTCTATATGCTGCAGAAGAGGCACGTCATAATTAATGCATATCTCCCGTTGCGAAGGACGCTTTGAGCCACTGGTTCAAAACAAATGTGGGGGGAATTTTTGCCACACATTTAGTCTATGGGGTATAATTTCTATTTTAGGTATAGTACATGTACTCTTGAATCCAAATTAAGCAAAAATAAGCATTATTAAGGTAATGTGTTCGAGAAGAGTCTTATAATAGACTAGAAGGTCATCCCTGTCACTATTTTTTTTTTCAGTTTGTGAACAATAAAAAAGCGAGTAAAAAGATGGTGTAGACTTTTGTATGAACGTATGCCTATTATATTTATACATTTGATCAGTGGAACCACTATAATTTGACATGATCATTTTGGTTCAGTGAGATTTTTGTCTCTTTTTATATAAACAACAGGTGCGTAGCCAGGATTGCGTACCCCGGGATGCGTAATAAGTCTTAGTCTGGTGACGTGTCCAGGGGGCCGCTAGGGGCACCTGCCTGCACTGAACGGGTCGCCAAAAGTATTAGCAGAAATTAGGACTACTGCACCCTTTTTTCATTGTTTTCCATTGTTTTTATTTCTTTTTTCTTTATCCCATTTTTTTTGTAGACCCCCTGGTGCGCGCATCCTTCTGCAGCCCCCTGGCTACACCAATGTACAAAGGAAGTCAACCATATCAATAAAGTTAGATTGCCCAAACTGTTGGTGTGATCTTGAACTATCATTTCAAAACAAATTCTTGGAATTTGAACTAGCCTTGGGTTTTTTAATCACAAAAGAACAGTTCAATGTTGTTGTCTATCACTGTGGCACTAATTTCCTCAAAACTGAGAATTGACCATAGATAGATGCTTTTAATATTAGGCCTAAAAAATTATGTTTGTTTGCCCTCCGCGACCGACCCTAAAATTTGGGTTGGCTATTTAAAAAAAAAAAAATTCCCTTCAAACATGTAAAATATGAAGACTCAATATTTTGGATGGAAAACGTAAAATTTAGCAGTATAAAGTCACATTTCGTAGTATAAAATGCATATTTCCTCTAAATAATGACCCACAATCTTTGATTAAACCCTGCATTGCTTGGTATTCACGATAAAATCCATGGAAAGACATCATTCTTTAAAATAAATGTGAAGAGTAAAAAAATACCCGACCGACCGACCCAAAATTTTAATTTTTCCACTGGAGGGCAAACAAACAATTTATTTTTTTACCATATGCACCAACCTTCAGGATCTTATCAGCGTATACTTTATCTTTCACAACAAATACAACATTTCAGGTAACAAGTTTGGGACCAGAAATTAAAAAAAATAACTTTAGTTTAATTGCCTTCAAGTTTTTTGTCATCAAACTAGAGAATGGCTATATATAGATGTAAAAACCAAAAATTACATTTTCAAATCAAATTAAATATCAAAACATTTTTAGTAACAATTTGTTTATTACATTTTGAATATTCAGTAATCTGTTAATTTCAAACTTTTATTCAAAAGGGGAGGGGTGGCAAAACAGGGATCAAAAACCCTTGATGGCTAGAATACTTTGATCTATGACATAATCTTCCAGAATAATCATGAATCACGCCTTGCTCATATCAATTAATTCAACCATCTTTGAATCTAAAGACAGACCAATCAAATATCAATTAGTCCAAGGCTATTTCCTACGTCATCCCAAACGATGCTCAGGTACCTGGATTTTCGGGGAGGTTTTTTTGCGCTAAATAGAGACAACGTGGCTAACTTGACAAATGGTACCAATGTTTCGCATGACATATGTTAAAAGGTTAAACACATGTAATCACCCTGGTTGAATCATCCTTGATCTTGGTGCAAATTTTCATTTTGACATTGCTGTTTTCCAATTAAGCATTAAGGTTAGCCTAACCTGTAAAATGTACTGTAAATGGCAAAATTTTTGCGAGCAGAATTTTCCGCAAAACCAGAAAATCACGATCTTTTCGTGTTTGTTAAATTAGCGTTTTACATTCATTACATAGATCTGCACATAAATTGAATGTATTCGCAGGGTGTTATATTCGCGGTTAGATATCAATTTTTTTTAGGATGAGTGATATTAAAGACTCAAAAAATTGTATCGCCTCATCTGGAAAAAATGGCTTGTGTGCAAATATGGAACCCGCAAAAGTAATTTTAAGACCTTGTGTACAAGTGCTGCAATTTGGCTAGATGAATCGTTCATAAAACACAATATCCAAACTTTGTTCAAGGTCACCCTGGCATTCAAAGGCACCCTAATATATGGTAGTGGGAACATCAACATTTCACTAAACTAATTGCAATTAAGGACACACATCACTAAATAAAGGCTTTTTGCCCGTACAGAGCAATGCGGGACCATATGTTTGGTTGCCCTAAACTAAAAGTTTCAAAAAGTGGGGGGAACTAGGTTTTTTGATAAAATTTCTTTTGAAACATGTTCTGTGGTTCAAATGTAGTCAGGTTAAAGATTAGTATAATTTTACTGATTTTGTAAATTTTGAGAGCAGATTTTCAGTGTCTAGAGAAATTTTGTAGTGAGTTAGAGAAAATGAAATTTCGAGCATATCCTATGTTCGAGGCGACCTAGCAAAAGATTATCAAGGTTACCCTATATTTTGTTTACTTTATGGGCTCTTCTAGATCATAATCTCAAAATAAATTCAAGTGTTGAAAAACCAGTCGCTTTATAGCCAAAATATCCACCATGATCTGGAAGCTGAATAGGCGATCTATATGGTGGTGTGTGTTCTTAAGAGTACCATGGTTCTAGTGCTGTTGGTGAGCATGTTGGCTTACTTGTCACAATTTAATATGGACTTCTTGCATTAATTGCATGGCTGGGGCAGACTGCTTGGTAGCTTTACTGGTCATACATTTGCATTTCACTAACACAGAACTTGGTGTATATGGAGTTGGTTTGCGAAGGATAAAAATGAATGTTCATTTACCAGCTACCCTGTAAAAAGCTCCCCACTTGACTCTGTGCTTGTATCTTCCCACAAAGTTCCTTTTGGTTTCTGGGAAGTCTTTCTTTCTCAATCATTTTGGTCTCCTAGATGCCTTTCTTACGGGCTTTCTTACCTCAAATTCAGTGCCATGCTTCAAGATGCATTTTGCAATGGCTGTCCTGAGCATCCTGGAATTAGCATCAGCTATCATCATGATGGAAATGTGTTCCAACTTGAGATGGCTTCAAGCCAAAACCAAAGTAACTAAGGAATCCACCCATGACTTCACAATAGCTGATGACTGAGCTCTAGCTGTTGTTACTGAAATATAGCACAGCATGCATAGAACAGTTCTCATCTGCCAATTTTGGCTAGTGACAATTTTGGCTAGCATATCAGCATAAAGAAGACATGTACAAACCAGCTCAGAGCAAGCCATGAAGTTGGAACCATCTATCTGTGTTAAGGTTAGAAGCTAATAGCAGTAGACAAGTTAACTTACACTCTTAGAAGGCCGGGATCAAATATACGAGTAGTTTTCGGGATCATTTTATTTTGATCCTTTAAGGATCACTTTTGATCCTTTTGCGGATCAATATATACAAATGGATCAAATTCACAAGGATCATTTTTGATCCTTTTTTAGGATCATTTTATTTTTATCCTTTTTGATTACAATATCAAAGTTTTGATCCGTATTTCTGGTTTACTTTGATACGGAAAGGATGAGCTCATATTTGACACCGCGTTTGGATCCAACGTATCTTTTGTTTCATATTTGAGTACAACCCAATATCCACTACACAGCGGGGAATGTATACAATGGTGTAACATATATAAATACATTGATATCATCACACAGTCCGGCGTGGTCGAGTGGTTAGAGCATTGGTCTCGTAATTACCAGCAGGTATGAGTGCGGCGTGGGTTCAAACCCTGCTAGCGTCACTTCAGTGTGATGTTTTTTGCAGGTCTTTTTTATAAGAAATATTTGATCCTTTTTCGGATCAAAATTTTTGATCCTTTTTTTGGGATCACTTTGATCCTTAAAGGATAAGCTCATATTTGATACCTAAAAAGGATCAAAATTGATCCTTTTTGTCTCATATTTGATACTTTCTTTCTAAGAGTGTACTTGCCAAGTTTATGCTGAGATAGGCATGTGACCGAAATGCCTGACTACCATCTCCTACTAAAAAAAATTTTCTATGGTGAATTGAAGACAAATGACAAACAGAAGAGGTATTTCAAAGATACACTAAAGGTTTCCCATAAAAACTTTAGCACAGACATAAATAGCTGGGAATCCCTAGTCATTAACTTCCGCCACCGTGCAGCGTTATCAAAGATGGTGCTGATGCATCCGAATCTCGTCGTATCAGAACAACTTTTAACAATAGACATGGTCAAGGCCAGAACCAATTCAGTGGATTTTGGCACTTCTTTATTATTGAATGCAATGTGTCACAGCTCTTTTATGCTCAAATTGGTATCATTAGTTATATAGGGCCTACACTCCAACAAATCTTTGTCATCTTCTTGATTATCTTGTAATGGTCATTTATCTTCATAACTGATAGATGAAAGAACACAAGTGATGCTTCGTCTTTGTGTGACTCAGAGATCAGAATCATGTACAAATTTAACGATGTGAATATGTGAATATGTGCATTCTAGTGTGTGCACCAATATGAACAATTTTATCTGTGAACTTGGTTACATTCATAAACAGTGGTTCTTATATTGTCCAATACAAATTCAGCAAAGATTACAAAATGCACAAAAACCAAAGTAAAATACAAACTGGGATCAAGCATGGTGTTGTTTTTGCTGTAGGCCTACATATTGAAGAGGTATTGAGCCCGGGGTTTGGAGACAACGTGCAGCCTTGTGAACTCCTCCAATAGAATTACAAACTCAACAGTTTCCTGGAGTTTCCAATAATGCCAACTGAATGATTGCTGCCAATGCAGCACCTGCCTGATGGATTGGTAGGCCTATTGCTGGACCCTTAAATCAGGTGCAAAAGGTCACAGAATACCAGACAAAATAGGCTGTGATATAGGAATTTCCAAGGTGATTTTAAAAGCTTTTAATGGCAATTGAGAGTTAGTAATATAGGCTACAGGCTCACTCTCAATAATAAAAAAAACATAATTTGATACAATTCCTGATCAGTCTGATTCTTAACTTCTTGAATTTATTTGATTTGAATTTCAAAATCTGACACAAAAAGTTTGCCATAACAAGAAGCATTTTGTTCTTACTTTTATTATGAGACATTGCAGTGAACAAACTTCCTGAGACTCATACCGAAAGCCTTGAGCATCTTTGGCAAAGTTTGTTCACCCTCTCTATGAGTCACAACTGTAATTTTGTTGTATACATCTGCCTTCTGTTAATTTGTTATCATATGTATAATTGAACATGATCAAAATAGATTAGGCCTTATGGTAAAATTTTAACCGAATGCTTTCCATCGTTGTTAGGCCTATCAAAACAAAATGAAATATTTGGCCCAACTGAAAATGTCAAACTTGGACAATCTAGATAGATTTCCACACGCCTTCAAATGTTACATTGCTTTCTAATAAGGGGCCATTTAAAAACTCAACCGGCAATTGTCTGCTGGTGTTGGGCAATTGGCTATTGTTTATTCCAGTTGAACCGGCCAGGACCAGTAGGCAACCGCCGGTTGAGTTTTGAAGCAGCCCTAAGTGCCACATGTGACTTAAAGGTAGGTATTCTGATCAGGTGACACATTTAACATACACTTTTTTCATATTTGAATGATGGGTCATCACCTATATAAAGCAATTTAAAGTTTCATTGGCATACCTTGAGCCAACTTAATTCTACAGGCAAAAATGTGTCTGTGATTGGCCCATAGAAACATATAGGATATTTATTTTTGTTAACAAAATATACCAGTAAATCAGCTCTTTTTTTAACATATCTCTTCAATGAAGCATAGTATGGGCATGGAAATTCACTGGGGTTATGAGAAAAATATGCACTTTCACGTGGTATCAAAATCTCCAATTTGATTTTGTGAGTGATAGTGATTGGAATACACACCTTAAAGCCCTGCCATTTGAGAAAGCTATCACAAGATGCAGACTGGAAGGTTATAGGCAAACACACTATGAAAAGTTATCAGTGAAATTGCTCAACCTCTTACTTCTATTTTCAATTTATCCATTTCCACTGGAATTGTACCAAACAAGCTCAAAATAGCAAAAGTCATTCCAATTTACAAGAAAAACGATGATAAAAAGTTTTCGAATTACAGACCTGTCTCTTTACTTCCATGCTTTTCAAAAATCTTAGGGAGATTGGTTTTTAACAGATGTATCGATTACCTTGATGACAACAAATTCTTAATGAACAAATAATTTGGATTTAGGCCAAAACATTCAACCTATATGGCAATTCTGCATCTTGTTGACAAGATCAATAATGCAGCCGAAAGAAATGAAACCACTCTTAGTATTTTTTTAGACCTTTCCAAAGGCATTCGATACTATAGACCATCAAATTCTTTTGCAAAAAATTGGAGCATTATGGATTTAGAGGAATAGTTTTAAAATGGTTTCAAGATTATCTCAATAACAGGAAACAGTTTGTTGCATTTTTAAATGAGTTAAAACTCATTTACATCAGAAATCAAAAATATTATTTGTGGTGTCCCACCAGGTACAATTTTGGGACCCTTACTTTTTATCATATATGTCAATGATATTATAAATATGTCCAATATTCTGGAATTTATCTTGCTTGCTGATGACACCACTATCACTTACTCTCATCATAACTTAGAAAAACAAAGTCATTTAATAAATTAAGAACTGGAAGAAGTTAGTAATTGGTTTAAAGCAAATAAACTCTCTGTAAATGCGACCAAAACAAATTATATGGTACTTTAAATCTAATAGCGATATTATTCTTGATAATACAGCTTTGGAAAGGGTAAAGCATACAAAATTCCTGGGTGTCCTAATTGATAAAAGTTTAACTTGGAAGCAGTATATTGATTATGTGGCAAAGACTGTTGCAAGGAATATTGATGTCATCAACAAAATTAAACACTTTATGCCGAATTGCATATTACATACTTTGTATTGTACACTTGTATCACCTTATTTAACCTATGGAGTACTTGTATGGGGGAATACATGCAAATCATATTTGGACAAACTAATAAAACTTCAGAAGTGGGCAATTAGAGCTATCTCTAATAGTCATTACAGAAGTCATACCGCTCCAATTTTTGCTAAGTATAATGTTTTCAATGTTACAGATACGTATACTTTAGAATTGGGTACATTTATGTATAAATATCATATGGGCATATTACCTTCATCGTTTGATAATTATTTTATCAAACGATCTGACATACACAACTACTCGACAAGACATAAAAATCATCTTCAGTTAACTAAAAATAAAAGAGTTTTCTCTGATCAATCTGTCAAAACAACTTGTCCGCACCTATGGAATTCTTTTGACAATTCATTCAAGAACATAAATTCAGTCAAGACATTCAGAAAGAAATTGAAACAAGAATTGATCTCTGCCTATACTTAATTGCCTTTGCTTGGAGTACCATTTCCCTTTTTCTTTTTGATGAATTAAATTATAACTGTATTGCTTTTTGCTTTGAGTACCTTCTTTTTGCCTTCCTTTTGTGCATTGTTCGCGTCCCTGTGTCTTGTCCTGTGGTTGGTGTATTCTTTTAAACTTTTTTGTTTTTTATTTGGGGGAGGCCTCGAGGGCATATCACAGGCCTTTTTGGCCTTCCAGCCCTCTCCTCCATAATTGTGTTGTTTTTAGGCCTTGTCAAGATTTTGCTGTTTCTATTATTGCTTGTTTTTATACTATATTTGTCTGTTTTTGATGTTTTATGGAAAATAAAATGAACAATGAACAATGAATGTGGTGGTCACTGTTCTGTAGTCATAATTTGCAGTTCCAGTGTTATTCTAACTAAAATCTGCCAAAGCTAATGTTTCCTTTTTTCATATTGATAAAAAATATTTTTAACATCATGATCACAAGTTGCATACAGGCAATAGTGAGGATTTAAGACCCATTCAAGAAGCAACATATGGTTTTAAATATCAAAAGAAACAGTGATGTAAAATATCTGGAACTAAAATCTTATGCAATCTTGTAGATCTTTCAAAATTATTTGCAGGTTATTTCATTTAAATCCTCCCACAGATTTACTGCTCACAATCAAAGCCACACATAATTCAAATGGTCACTTTGTTCATTTGCTGTTGTTTTTAAATCAGAAAAAAAGAAAGTTAACAGCTCTATCCATATTGATAACAATCAAAGCTTACATAGACTAGTTCTCAAGGTACCTTCACTGGGTTCATACATGCTCCGTACAAGATTACAAGCTTCCGCCCAAAGTACTTGGATAATAACTATCCTAATTTTATCCACACTTTAAACCACTAACTAAGCCAAGCCTAAACCCCCTTCCTTGCACAATGTCAAAGTACGTCGGAAAATCGTAATGCTCTGACAAACCAAAAATAGCAGCAACAGACGGAAATGCTGCTAATAATATAGTGGCAATGACTAGCGTGCTAGTACCCACGTAAGTAACGGCCGGCCAGCTGATCAAACTTACTACTTCTGGATCTTTGTCATTATTGTGCGAGTCATTCGTTCAGTGAGATCTTCAGATTGGACATCCCGCAACTGTTGTGTCTTATATGGTCTAGTAGTACAATTAGATTACTAATTAACACTACAACAAGCTGTGATCATAAGGAAATATTTGTCAACAACACAACCCATCTACTGGTTTTATTTTATTAAGTGAAGTTTGGTCATCTTGACTAGTTCTACTACAGAGGGGAAACCTATTGCAGTTGCTTGATTAATCATCGTCAATGGTTGGATGCAAAAACGTGACCTTCACTCACTTTTTTTCAAAGGACAACTGGAAACTTGAACCATTTATGAACTCAACCAAACCAAAAACGTTGGATTAATCACGAATTTGATTTTCATTTGCGTAAATTGATTAAATACGTAGTGGATCACTAAGGAAATAGGCCATCATTTACTTAAGACCTAAAGGAAGACAGCGAGACTTTCAGAGTAAATCGTGCAGAACGACTGCTTCTCAGGTAACAGTACAACCGGACTTCCAGAGGATTAAAACATATTGCTGACAGAAATATAGACTTTCTAATTTGTAATATTTTTCTTGTCATGTTATGTGCTGTGACGCATCAAAATTCTGAAGGAAGGAAATTCAACATTTCTGCTACAAAAGTTTCATGATAAATCAGTGATTATTTTATGAGACAAACAGTCTTTGATCTTCAAATAATTCATA
>JXSR01S029918.1:0-18428 GCA_000969725.1 Ophiothrix spiculata | reverse complement strand
CAAAACAAAAACATGTCCGTCGAGTCGCCGAAGTATTTACTGCATTTTCAAGGCGAAAAACACGTAAATATCAAAAAAATTACAACAAGCGTGTACAAAATAAAAAATAAAAATAAAAATGCCGGTCGTAGAATTTCGAAATTTACGACCGGGCGGGTGAGGGCAACACAACAAATTTTTTTACGCCTAATGATTAATGTGACAAATACTGGGAAAATAAATCTTTTGACAGATTGAAGGAGGTTTGCTGTAGAAATAAAGAGAAATGCTTGGTCTGGACTCAGTATCTCATTTAGAAATTGTAAACTTGGGATCGCCATGATTTCTCCATCTTCAGGGGAGTAGGTGTAGAGAAATGAAGAAATAACATCAATTGGCCTCCTCGTAATGTGGCAAACATTTAGCTGTTGAAAAAAAAAGTCTGGACGATCAACTTGTAATTTTTGTTACTTGGCCCAATACTACACAACATGCTTAGACCAAATAAAATGAAATCTTCTGATTAAATCACAATTTCATTGTGAAAGATCTTTTCAAACCCTGTGATCTTCTAATAATTTCCCAATATTGCCTTCAGTATCAACTTTCATTTCAGTTAGTGTGAAGTTGACCGATGGAATAAATACTCTATTCAAAGATTTGTGACAAATTCAATCAAAATGTAGCTTCTGTATTTTCCCTCCCCAAGGGATAAAAAAATTTAAATTAAAGACTCAATATCTGTTGACGGGAAGAAAATCTATGAAATATCAACACCTCGAGGGATGTATTATTTTCAGTCGAAATCAGGAATAGTAAAGGATTCTTCCTGTAGGTGGTATCCCAGGGCGAGGGGGGACTTGTACAGCAAGGATCATTGGTATATTATCGCCAAAAGATGTTAAGGATATTAAGATGTTGTCAACATGTCGAATGTCAACATTTATGTCGACATTAAGCATATCTCAATATGTCGACATGAAATCCCATTTGTCAACAGAACTAGGCACGTAAAACATGATAAAAATGACCATGAATGCAGACAGAAAAATAATCAAATATATATTTCTACGGTTATTGGATAATACTTTAAGTTCATCTGGTTTAATAAGTACTTTTTATCAACAAAATATCAATTAGGATCTTTATTTTCTGTACACCAAAATTGTTACAACAATTTAATACATAACATGTAAGCTTTAAGGTGTAGGTTCCTATCTTAGCATGTGTGTAATTAAATTTAAACTTATTGGCCTTGACCTCTGAAATGCATATTGTGAAAATTTAACCTCAACTTGCTTCTTGTTTTCTCTTGGGAGCCAAAAGAAGGTATGCAACCCTGGGGATGAGGCTGTTATGAAAATACAAAAGAAATACAAAATAGGTATACCAATAATTTTACATTTTATGCTATATCTTCGAAAGTATAAAGAATTTGGAGGTGAAATTTTGGATTTAGAATCAGAAAAACATGGGCTTAGATATGGTATCAAAAATTGTACTACTTCCGGTTGAGCACAGGGGGATGAGAATGTGATCGGAACCTGCACCTTTAAGCTGACGTGAAATAGTATTTTAGACCGTCTGGAAAATCAACTTTGTGAAATCATAGTTTATGTCTACATGAAAAAACAGTCTTACCAACACATACTGTTTTTGGAAAATATTTTTCTCAAGAAGTAAGTAACCCCTTTAAACATACTGTTTTTGAAATGTATTTTTCTCAAGAACTATTAAAGTCGATGATCCCTTTGGCCAGCACATATGAAAACACCATATATCAAAAAATAAGAAAAACGAATAGAGGAATTCTTTTTAAGCTAAGCCACCTTAAAGAGACATTGACCTTGCAAAGTTAATAAAAAATACACAAATGTTAAGAAGTGCAATTGAATTCAGAATGAAAATAAATTTCCTCCTGACAAGAAATCATCCTATTCAATTTCATGATTAATATTAGATTTTGTCAGAGTAGAGATAGTGTAAGATTTACTTTTGTGTTAAATTTATAGGAGAAGGGCTTTTATGTGTAAATATCAGTATTTTCATTTCATATTTGCATTTGGATGAAATTAATTGTCACCAGTTGTTAATATGTTTTTGTCAAGTATTTTCATAAAAAATACTGCAGCAGTGAATGGTTTTATAAATTCCCTTTGTTAATCTACTGTCCCTAACTATTTTGATTTAGTGTGAGAGATAAATAAGCTACTGAAGATGGACCAAATAAAGTCGGGTTTTATTGGACGAAAGGCTCCATTTTGATTTTTAAAAATGGTGGGGTGTGAAGTAAGGCAGCTTTTGATATATATCAGTAAGACCGTTTAAATGTGAAAATGCAGAAATTTGTCAAAACTATTAAATTAGAGGCTTTGAGTGACACACAAAATGATAAGATATGGGGTCTTTAGGTAAGAGGGGTTGGATAACCCATGTTTTTATTTTTTTAAATCCATTGGGTCTTTGGGTTAAAATGCAGAAATTTGTCAAAAACTATTAAATTAGAGGCTTTGAGTGACACACAAAATGATAAGATATGGGGTCTTTAGGTAGGAGGAGTTGGATAACCCATGTTTTTATTTTAAAAAAACCTGTTGGGTCTTTGGGTTACATCAAAAATATGGGGTCATTTGCTGAAAAGTAAATTTCTAAGTCTTACATGTCTCCCCATGGGAGGGGTACTCAAAAAACTTTCAGTAGGTATTTGCCAAAGGAACAAAGGACCAAGTTTTGGCCTAGCATGCTGATGTTTTGTTAGAGAAGGCCCTAGCAAACTGATTTTTCATAATTGAGCTCTTATAAACAGGTTTTCTTCCATAAAAATATGACTATTAGAACTGAAGATATCTTGAAAACTCATTTTGGGCACACATTTTGGCCACCCTCTCTGAAAATGATTGTCTTTAGAACTGAAGTAATCTTGAAATGGATATTTTGGGGAGCAGAAGAGGAGACTTGAGAAGGAAGTCTTGGCTATAGCACATACCTGTACCTTCCATAAATATGGGTGATGCCCCCACCCATGATATGAACATGTGACACAAACAAACACAAGAAGATATGCATATTTAGCTTAATTTACACTCTAAGTAAAAATGGATTTTGAAGGATTTTTTGCTTGTTCTCAATAAGGAACCCCTAATGGACTGTCACTGAGCCTGAAATGGTTCTAAATACGGTATGTATATATATAGAACCAAAGAAAATCTCAGTTTCAAGAACCAAATAAAAATGGTTCAAGTTTAAAACCTTTTTTTTTTTTAAAGTAAAACATGATAGGATATTATTTTGCTGACTGAAATAACACCTAGATTTATTTAAATATCTGGCAAAGAAGTTAAAGAATAAGAAATTCTTATCTCAAACCAAACATTGTTGATTCAAAGATTCCAACCTGAGATTAATAGACAGATATTCCTGTCAGCAGTGATGCATGATATTTAAGTGTGAGACTTGTGTCCTGAGATTGCATTTCTTCCCCAAGGGAGACGAAGCAATTATTAGCACATGGCTCAGTTATATCCTGTTTTGACCACTCCACATATATCGATTTCTAGAAATGAGATAGGTTGGGATTCAGGTTTTTTTATGATATATTTCAGCAAACATCTAAGAGGAGATCTATATGATAACACTTATAATGTTCTTAAAAACCACTTTTTGTCTCCTGTTTGTTAGTAATGGGGAGGGATCATGGTGTCCTAGATTTGAAAATACAAATATCAAAGATGAGTTTGCTCAAATTGTTGATATTTATTTTAATATATATTAATAAGTTGTATTTTTCAAAGGAAAAATGGCTATTTTGGCAATATTTAAAAAATTTACGATCCAAATATTAATGTAGCATGTCTACTATGCATTTATAGACTTCATAACCATAACTCCTGTATGCTAAAAAAAGTATGTAAATCTGAATATGTCATATTAAAAATACAAATGAGTTTTTGTTATCAGTACCCATGTTCTTATTGCCATCTAATCTTTGCTTATAAAAATGAGATTTGCCTAGCAGAGATTAAATTCAATAATGTACATAGTTTGGGACATTATGTGTGTATTAGGAAAAATTAAGTTTTTGAGGTTTAAGTTTAAAGGGGCACATTTCTCAAGAGTATTTTGGTGCAAACTTCGATTGACGCACCGTTTAAAATGCATAATGAAAAAAATGGGGCGGGAGGAACAGACAGTAGAAAATGATATCGGTCCTACTATTGAAGTGCCTTCCCGTACTAAACCAAGTATTCCATAGGTCTCAATGAGCTCTTTTAGTATTTTGGATGCCGCCCACGAAAAATATCAGAACTCTTTTTAGGCCTGCTTTAGTTAAAGGTTGTGCACCACTGATACGGGCATTGGTATAAGTGAGATTGCACAAACACAAACCTTTTAAATCTGCTCTTTACAGCTGTATTTCTTGTTTTTGGCTGTGTGTGCAGTGATGCGTAGAAGTGTGTAGCTCATCTTGCAATGAAAATATTAATTTATCCAAACCTGAAAGACGAATGTATGGTGTTGCAAATTATGGATTCTAAATTTCATGTCCATTTCAATATCTTGGAAAGACCAATTGGGTTGTGTTTCAAAAAAATTCTGCACTTATAGTTTTCCAATATATATGTATTTGGTTTTGCATTGTGATTTTTAGTTTTTTCATTATTGTGACTGAAAATAGCATGGTACGTTTTTGACACCCTGTAGTATTTTTTTAATTTTCATCATATTGTATTTTCTCTAGCAACTTGGAACAATAAATGAATTTAATAATAAAATCTAAACATCTTGACTACATATTGCAAACTCTGGCTAATATTAAAATTCATGTTGATTGATTTCCTATGTCATATTGCCTTTAAGCAACTTTTAAGCAAAGACAATTAATTGGCAAATGTAGAGTTTGTATAAAAATTGGATATAATAAGGACATTTTTTCAAGTTTTTGATGTAAATCACTTCTGTATATACCATCCTAACTTACGAGGCTGCCATCCTTGAATTGACTCCAAAAATGTGGATAGACACAGATAATGTTTTCATGACCTCCCTTCTTCCCTACTCCAAGAGCTGTATGTTTTATATAGCAACAGGCCATTAACAGGTCTAGTATATTTGGGACCCACCTGTTCCAAGGAAAATGCCAACCTCTTACATTTTAATATTTGAAAGCTAATTAAAATTAGAAACATCATTTTTGCTATTGGAATAATTAGAGTCTTGCAGTATCAAAGTCCAAATTTTGCCTATATAATTTTTTAACTGCCTTTGAATTGTGTCTCTAAATGGAAAATGGGAAAAAAGTATAGCATGTTATGAAATTATTTGAAAACTTTGGAGTATGACGATTTCAATTTTGAAATGTACTGGAAAAATGAAACATTTGTTCACTTTCTGTTAATGTTGTGAAACAATGTCTCAAATGGCTTGGATGAAGTGTTGAGGTCCTGATCAAACACACAGAACTAGTGTCTTAAAACCGACTAAAAATTTTTATCTGCGACATTATTTTGGAATGTTTCATTCTTCCATTTCTAATGTGGTGTCAATTGTGATTCATCTTCCTTATTCATGGTACGTGTGTCTCATTTCATATTTGTCAATGTCAATATTTTTTAAGTATTTAATGATTTTTGTGTTTGGAAAAAAAAAGTTGAGTACCCGTATCAGATTTAGGATACACCCGTGGGTGGCGCAGGTAACAAATTGATAGCGCACGCAAGCTGACAAGTTTGTGTAGAAAATCTTTTTTGCATCTACAATAAATGTGTCTGTGAAAATGTCGAGTCATATATATGCAGATTCCATTGAACAGCTTCGAAACATGTCTTGACCACAGAAAGCAACATAATTTGGCAAATACTTTGTTAGAATTAGGTGACAAATGATGATAATGTTATTGACTCTTTTGTATATACTGCTATGGTGCACGGCGAAGCTAAATATATTCATTGCCCTGTCAGTGCCATGATTGCTGTGCATATGGAATGATGCCGTAGTTGAAGCCTTGCTTTGGCCGTACTACTACTACTAATAACAATAATAATGTGAGATTTTTGAGCGCTCATAACAAAGAAGCCGCTGAGCGCTGTACATACTTGTAACAAAACCTAAGAAATATACAATCTTTACAAATACAAATTGTTACAAATAGAATCATGTACACAGGAGAAAATTTGGAAAGTTATAATTCAAGGATCATCTGGAACTCTTAATGGGTGGTGAATAGGGAATTTCCTTCACATCGCGAATTGTGTACTTACACATATTTCAACCAGTTTCAGCTGTTTTTACCTTTTTTTAAAATCCAAATTCAGATACTCATGATAAATATACCAATTAAAAGTTCAGGTTAAAATAAATGATGTTTTAGATTTGATGTAGTTTGATGATGTGTAATAAGTACATATAAATTTGAAATTCCCATACCCAAAGTACTAATGCCATAATTTGAAGAGCTGGGACATAATTGCTGTCAACATCTATTCCAACTTAAGAAAATGAAGCAAGCAATTAGGTCAGACCTTTTTGATCCACTTAAAATGTTATGCCTTGGAAGTAATTTGTTTTGAAGATTGAGATTGGATTTAGAAAAGCTATTTTGTCCGGGATTTTGTCACTCTGTATCAGGTGAAAAAGTATAAATTGTGTAGTAATGTGGAGTAATTAAGTCCAACAAATATTCAATAACAAGAATGGTGGTGTTATTATTTACAGTGTTGCTTTTTCCCTACATGTTCATTTATCAAATGTATTTTTAAAGATTAGAAATTAAAAATAGTTTGTTTCACTTACACAGACACGGAATAAATGCCCTTTCCGATTTTTGTTGCTGCATGGTGTGTTTAATTAGGAGTTCAAACACGCTACAGAGTTGTTCATCGCCAATCACACTCGTGTGGCTTTAAGTGTGATAAAAATACGCTGACGCATCAGATGCAGAGTTGTTGATTGGCGATGAACAACTCTGTAGCGTGGTTGAATACCTTTCAACAATAACATCTTCCTGAAAACATATGAATTAAATTGTACATGTTTCCAATTAAGATACTGATCTTCATAAAAAATATTTAGCAGAATCTGATGCAAAATGCCAGTTATTAAATGTTTGTTGCTTTTTCATTTCTAACTGTTACCAAATGCCAGTCCTTGCACCTTAAGGCCCGGTCCAGACTCCACTATCAGACTCCACTATCGTATAGAATATTTTGCTTAGAATATTCTATGTTGACGACAAAATGTTGTATAGGTCATCGAATAAAACATGTAAGTCATCGAAAAAACACACAGTTTTATTCAATAACCTACGTCATTTTGTCGTCAGCATAGAATATTCTGAACAAAATATTCTATACGATAGTGGAGTCTGTACCTGGCCTTAAAGTTCCCAATGCGCGATGAACAGTGCGGCGACTTACATGTACTGCGTAAATGCACCCCTGTGTATGCTAAGCCATGCGTAAAGCGCTTATTTGAATATCAACTGTGGATTCATCAAGAATCAGCAATGGCGCGCTCCCGTATACGAAGATTTAATAACATGCAGTGATATATAGCGGAGGTTGCATTTGACTAAACGCTATGGGGTAGCAGTGCTTGGGCTGATCAAAATATACAGATCTATGTCATATTTCTGATCATGTTCTTGAAGTGAAACTTTGCTGGTGTTTTGAAGTGAGCACAAGGATTATGAATCAGTCAATAATCAATTTCAGCAAATTACGACCTTGACATTGACAGGTATTTTCACCTGTAGCTCAAAATAAAGTTTGCTGCATAACCGGCTTGTTTGAGATGAACGATCACAAATAGTGGGTGTTTGTTTTTACCTTAGGTACTTCCCTCAGAAAATTACCTAGACTCAAGACAAACACCTCTGATTTTAAACATTATTATGTTCTGTGCTGTCCGATTTACAGTAAAATCAGACAGCAATATTGGACAGAATACAAAATATTGGTCTAGCTATGAGTTTGAAAAAATATCGAGCTCGACGCTGCACATGTGTCGCACCATATCTCGTATAACTCATAGCTCGACCAATATCTTTTTGTATCATGCTCAATCCATCCAATACAATAACCCCAGACAAGATACTGCACAGTTATTATTATCTAAATGGAAAATTGGTTTACTCTAGTGAACATAAAAATGAACGAGACTCATAAGCTGATGTTTTGATGGACTCAAAACCATATTAAAATCAGTGAAAGTTTGACTGAAGGGCTAGATGTACAGCTAAAGTTGTCATTTTTGTAGGTGGTTTCCATTTTTAAAGGTGCAATTCATGATTTTGATGTGACAAAAACATTGCCTCCTTTTTATCTAAATAAAAAGAACAGTACAACATAAATGTATTCTGAAAATTTCACTTGATTCCGACTGTTAGTTTCCAAGTTACAAGCTTTTCAGCATTTTGAAAACCTCCATAGGCTACTGTGTTGTAATTACTGTCGGGGCCCCGACAATAATTAGAAAATGACACTTTTCTCAAAAATGCAAGCACATATGAAAGAATGGTTTTGGGAATGTATCATATACCAGTTGAGGTTTCTTATAAGCTAAAAAAATCAAATTTCATAGAGGTGACCTTGAGGGTGAAAAGTGGATCATGAATTGCCCCTTTAATCATTGAAAGCTGTTTTAACAAGTTGTAAATTTTTCATTCTGAATAAACA
The DNA here is from genome assembly GCA_000969725.1 of Ophiothrix spiculata. Taxonomy (NCBI): domain Eukaryota; kingdom Metazoa; phylum Echinodermata; class Ophiuroidea; order Amphilepidida; family Ophiotrichidae; genus Ophiothrix; species Ophiothrix spiculata. The sequence continues at coordinate 9,777 of JXSR01S029918.1, read as the reverse complement.
TTTTCATTCTTAATTTGTAACACATCATACAAATGTATAAAACTGTGCATTTTATTTACTAGAATTTTCTATGGCAATTGTGTAAAATTGATTTCTATCAACTACATAGATAAAATACTCAAAATGAAAAAAAAAAATTGTGAATGAAAATGTCTACAAACTATAAAATTACAACGGATATCTAGCCCACACGTCTCTTTGAAGAATTTAGTAAATACTAATATATCTTTTAATCATTGTTATCTCTGTTTCTTATTTTTTACAGAACAATCCACGGAGACCATACTACTGAGTATTTTTAAGTTCACGGATGTTAAAAACTACCAAAAATCTGCTGGTGATTACAGTGCACTGTGTCACCCTGACTTTGTAATTCATCGTACTTCAGCACTCTGCTTATCATGTACATCATCAAGAATCTGCTCTCCAAGTATGACTTGTTCAAAATTCCACACAGTCTGCCTCAACTCTCCATTAGTGTAAGCGTTTAGCTACACATTGTAGCTCCATGGTGTATTGAATCAGTGGTTTATATTCATTTGTAATTATTGTAAATTTCTTGAGTCTTAAGATTGTGTTCTTTCATAAATGTTTAATTTTGAGGCTAAATATAATAGGTAAAGTGTTTCTCATCAGCACTTTTTCAAATTTTGTTGAGTTTCTCAGTAGCTATATATTTTTTTACACATTTGCAATTATTTCCGTGTTAAATTAAAATTTCGAATTCTAAAAATGGGAAGACCCTTACCCATTGTTTTATCCCTTAAAGGTGCAATTCATGATTTTGATGTGACAAAAACCTCGCCTGTTCTCTAGCTAAATAATAAGAAGAGTACATTATGAATGTATACTGAAAATTTCACTTGATTCCAACCATTCGTTTCCAAGTGACCAAGCTTTTCAGCATTTTGAAAAAAAAACATAGGCTACTGTGTTGTAATTGCTGTCGGGCCCCGACAATAATTAGAAAATGACACATTTTCTCACTTTTCTCAAAAATGCAAGCACGTATGAAAGATTGGTTTGGGGATCGTAACATATACCAGTCAACGATTCATATAAGCTAAAAAACTCAATTTTGATAGAGGTGACCTTCAGGGTGAAAAGTAGATCATGAATTGCCCCTTTAAGTGTGTAACGTGTATAAATGATAACCAAGCATATAAGCTTAACATTTTAGAATCTCACAATTACAGAGGACGATGATGAGCAGCATGTTATTTTTTATTTGGCCTAACTATCGTTATTTATTCTCAATGTACATGTACAATCACTCTGTATGTACATAGTCCATCATTCATGTCATTACCATGTATAGGAGCAATCTTGGCAATGACTTTCAAGAAAAAGGGGTTATTGGTACACAAACAGCAATCATTGTGCTTGTAAAATGCAGGTAGGGGTGATAAAAAATGGAAATAATGACCAAATTACAGTGATTTGGTACACCCTTTTTGGTATTGTCGTCAGTGATATATTTCGACAAATAACTGCTTGTATTATACAAATATTGAATGCCTGAGAGTGCAATAGTACAAAATATATCATGAGGTCAAATGTTGACTTTTCTATTTCACGAGGCGTAGCCAGGTGAAACGGATCAGTCCAAATTTGACCGAATGATATATTTGTACTATTGCACGAGCAAAGGCATTCAATATTTGTTTTATATCATGATATCACACTGGTTTGTTTCATGCCGTGCAATGGAAAATAATTATTGCACTGCTCAAATCACTGCAATCATGATATAAAACAAAATATTGGTATGACTTTTTAGGATTTGGGATTTTGGGGTGGGGTGTTCAGCTTCCCTCATTCCATTTAATGCATTAGCAATGATCACCAAAGTGAAGTTCAACTTTATGTGACACTGATTTTATCATATTTTTAAAAAGTACTATAGTGAATTTTTTTAATAGTGACACCAAATTATAAATTTTGGGGGCGTGTCGACGATTCCATTCATTCTGAGAGGTTGTATGCTTTATCTAGGCAATTCAATAGAGATTTGATATAACATAACAGATATGTGGCCATAATAAAATAAAGTCCGCTTTCTTACAAAAAATGATGATATAAAACCAAAGCTGGCATACATTGGCCAATAATTTTGCAACTTTGACTTGAATCTCTATAATGGAATAGAAAGCAGGCATCTGAAACAGTATTTAGGCCTACTAACGTTAACAATATACCATTTAACCTCAACTAAAAACTTATACACGTATGTTGACATTGTTTTGGTGTTTGTAATTCGTAACAAATGACAGCAATAATGTGGCCTAATGATATAACTATTATAGGGCCCATTAAATCAAACAAATCGAATCAACTCGAATCGATAGCATGACATCAAACCTTTTGACAATAATTTCCATCGAACCTGATTGATAACCTTGCGTATTCTGTAGAAAATAGCTCATTTAATGAGGGTTAGATCATCGTATTATGTTGAACATAGTCGAGCATTATATGGCTTTTTAGTTTTGTTCTGAACCCATCCCCTCCAAATATTATCTTACCATCACCAATATGCGCTTGGTGACAGGAATAATAAAATCCACTATACCAACTACTAACTGATATCTATTATATTCTTGTTGAACTTGAATTTATAGTAAAACTGTTATTATTTGTGATTTAAATTTTTACTTTTTCTGGAGAAGTAAAAATTCAGTGAAAGGGTTTCTAAAAATAAATTACCCAATTCTTCAAAACTTCTTTGCTGGTTACTAACAATATATTTTAGTGAAGAAATTGCGTTTTTATGTATGTTAAATCTTTGTATTCAGTTTTGAATTGACAGCCATACATTTGGTTTTTAAAACTTTAGGAATATTGAAACACTTTTGATAAAACCTTAAAAAAACAACTTTGCTGAAAATCTGTATTTTTAGGGCAAATGATGTGGTTTTGTTTGTTTTGATTCTTTGATTCAAGTAAGTCTTCACAAGTTTTTAAACCCAAGTGGATCATGGCTAATGCCTTCAAGGGCTTGGGTCACCATCCACACAGTAAATGTGAACAAGACTTCTTGAACTATAAAATACTGTGTAAAATACCTTCAGCAAACAGGAGACAGTGTATGAACAATGTACTCTATTTATTTATTTATTTATTGACATCTTTAAAGAGGGTAGCCTTATCAGTGGTCCAGCACTGCTTTCCATAAGGGCCCTCTATGTTCACAACAAAAGTAAAAGGTTGGTGGATACCATGCACTTTTGGCAAAGCTAAATGCTATATATGGATGACTGACTGATGGATTTATTGGTCTTAATCCAATTACATTTTCATGCGTAGTTAGCAATTTTAAACGCTTTTGTCGTCCATTTTGAAGACTTGGGGCTATTTTAGGCTTCATATTGCCCAAATGATGTTGGATGTTATCAGTCATGGTTTTTGGTCCTTTACTTGAATTCAGCAATAACTGCTGAACACTTTTTGATTTGACTAGCAATTCTTGATTTTTATGCAGCATTTTACTGTACATCACAGGACAAATTGAGTGCTTTTTGTCGCAAAATATGGTATATACTTCTGAATTTGTAAAGTCATTTTCAAAGTTCGAACCCTGGATGTAATAAGTATTCATGTTTAGATTATGTCAATTACATCTGTATTTTATATAGGGGATGAACAGTTTGGGATTGCTTAAAGTTACTATAATTTTTTTTTTCAAATACTTCATTTTCACAGGGACATTATGCCACTCATGGTGTCATTGGCATCTGCCACTTGACATCGCAGTGGCATCTGCCACTATGACAAGAGGATGACAGATGTCACTGTGGCATTTGTCCAACACTTTACTATGGATGCCACAGTGGCATCGCAACGAGAAGAATCCCTGTTTTTTCCCGACGCCTTTACAATGACTTTTAATATTTCGGTTACTCAAACCCTGAATTTTACCAATACCCTATTTGCTCATGATTGCTAACCTTAAACCTAACCCAACCCTAAATCTAACCTTTATAACTTACCCTTGAATCACATCTGAACAATTTTTTACGGAATAAATGGAAAACAATTTCTGGAATTTTGGCGAGGATTCTTCTTATTGCAGTGGCATCTGTCCTGTTGCCATTCTGGCAGTTATCATTGGAATGAAAAATGACAGATGCCAGTGCCACTATAGATGCCACTATGGCAAGAGGATGACAGATATCACTGTGGCATTTGTCCCACACTTTACTTTGGGTGCCACAGTGGCATCTGTTCTCTTCTTGTCATTCTGGCAGTTGCCACTGGGATGAAAAGTGACAGATGCCATGTGGCATCACAGCAGCATCTGCCACTATGGCAAGAGGATGACAGATGTCACTGTGGCATTTGTTCCACACTTTTACTATGAATGCCACAGTGGCATTACAGTGGCATATGTCCTTCTCTTGCCATTCTGGCAGTTGCCATTGTGATGAGAAGTGGCAGGTAGCATCCTGTGTGGCATAATTTCCATGTGTAAGACATAAAATGTAAAGATTGAAAAAAAAATTGTGCATATGCAGGAAGTTTAATCTAATAAAAATACTTTTTGAAAGATTTTAATGTATAAAATATTCTATACAATGATGTAGCCAAAATAAGCCCTGATATGAACAATACGGACAATTCTGTGTGAATTTTCAAGATTAAAAAACATTATTGTATCAACTATTTGTACATATACAAAATTTGATATGCTGGGGATGAAGTTTTGATGAAAAATAAAAAGTGAAAATTGGTAATTTTGGCTGTGGTTTATCGTTATGCTATTAGTGTTATTGCATCTATACAAATGTAGTAAGATATTTTATACCTGTCAGAGAGCTCATACTGTCGATGGTAAGACTTTATATGGAGGGGATGTGATATAAAGCTTTGGAAAGGCTTCCTACCAAAAAAGGGATATAGGCTTAATCCTGTCTTATATCATCGCATCAAATTTCTGTTGAATTAAATGGTAAGGTATACATCCTCATGGGGTAAAGTGAATCATCAATGTGCCCCCAAAATTTGGAGTGAGGTGCAGGATTGTGTCTTTTTGACAAAATGTTCCCATTAATGGCAATACTCCATTTTATTTTTTTCAAGAACGGCGCAATTCTACTAATAGATACAATACTGCACCTTGATGCCCAAAAAATGTAACCCTATCCCCACTAGAATTTAATAATGTTTGATCACTTTTAAAATCGCCAAAATGTGTGCAAGTCCAAATCTGCAAATACGTTATAGACTTATAAACTGGGACAAATTTGCTGCCCGGGTAGAGGTTCCAGGTTTATATCCCGATGAAAACACACCATTCTCATCCTTCTCGCTCTTAGGCTGGAAATGGAAAATCCCTAAACTCTTTCACACCAAAAGCCACTCACAGCGGCTGGCAAAAGCGTGCATGATTGGCCAGAATTTTTTTCCAGCGTAACCTATAAGAATATCAGTAAAAAATACAATGCGAAGAAAATCAAAATTTCACCCGTAACTGCCTGGTATGAAGACGTATCTAGTGCCATCATCAATTTTGGCAAAAATATAATCCTTGCGATCTACAGCTATCATAAGTGAATACCCAAATAGAGCTTTTTGTGAAAAAGAAATTCTGGAGCGAGAGAGTTAATATAGGGTAAGGGTTAATGAAATGACAGAAATAAAAATACTATAAACTACAGGGTGTCCACGAATGTTTTATTCCCGTTTTCAAAAAAAATAGAAAAAATATTAAATCATAATTTTTCATAAAACCAACAACTTTTCTTCAAGCCTGTACATTTTCCATAGGTTTCATCAAAATATCATGCTTCTTTACTTTGTGTGATGACGTAATTGAAAATTGATGCAAACGTAGTTTTGATCAAATTAACATGCAGGTATAAGAACTAGCCTTGCAATTTGAACACTTACACCAATGTTTAATGAATACAACTTGACCAAATTCAAATCTTCTTTCTTTGCTTTTGTATTTTTTATGATCTACAAAAAGCAATACCTTGCAGACTTCTGAATCTATTCCTACTCAGAATAGCAAGATAGTCCTAAACAAATATGGAGCAGGACATCATATTGGCGGGCAAGTTAAGGAACCACAGCTCTGCTGATTATGTCAACATATTTCCCCGCTTGTCCTAATATTAAGTTGTTACCCATAATACCCATCCAAACTGCTAACTTACGATTGTCATTAGCAATGTCAAATGTAAAGTTTCTAGGTGAGTTTCCCTTATATTAGGCGTGTAACATGTTACATTATTTGTACTGGTCATTGTAAAGCTGTTCAAGTTCAACCGAAATCGTTATTTCTTTCTCTAGGACAGCCTTTATATCCATCATGGTCATTCAATAATTGTATTTTACTTTTTAACTTTAGAAAAGTAACAGATTCTAAAGTTAAAAGAGGGTTTCGGTGTAGTCAAATTCAATTGAATGTTAAAGTTCAACAAATTCTCTGATAACAAATTTACCATTTGCAAAATATACCCTGTTTGGAAAAATTTCTATAACTTTCTACAGGAACATGCGATTTGAAAAATTAAACATTCTTCAGAAACCTAAAGACATGTTTAACTTGAAAATTAACAAGATTTGACCAAAAACCTTACCCACTGCTCCATAAAAAATCTGATAGTCGGGTATAAATCATTCTTGGACACCCTGTATAGTATCCATCTAAATCTAAGTAAACTTTATAAACCTTGAGGTACAAACCAAGCAGCGGGTTAATGTACATAAACCGATATGACCATGTATACGATGAATAAATTAGTCTGTATTTTGCGAATATCAAGGTTCGCCATCCTGTTGAATATTCAGACGAACTTGTTCAAGGCTTCATGCTCAGTTGTACTATTTTCCAATTACTATGTGTTTAAATAATATCTAGATTTCACTGTGGCATCGTGATATTAGCACTGCATATGAGTGACTTAATTTAGGCAATCGAGGTCCATCTTATATGCAGCACTACATGTAGCCTCTCAGTGAAGACTGCTATCCATAATAATACATATCATATCAATAAATAAATATACACATTATTGTGTGTAAAGTTATAAACAATAGTGTTGTCTAGCAATTCATTCATTTCGTGTTGATTGAAAACTTGACTATTTATGTAATGCTAAGTATTTACTGTATGTGATTTTGATAAATAAAACAAAATTATTGGTATGACAAGATTCACAATTTTTTTGTTTAAAAGACAAGTTGTAAAAGTGAGTTCGGTAATTCTATTTCTACTATAGACTAACGTCAGTATAATATATTCAGTTCAATATATTCAGCATTGAAAGAGTTAGGCTCAAAACATAGTTGGCCTCCAAAAAAAATGTTTGGTACCAAACATTTGGTCGTGATGTCACCAAATATTTGCTATCGAATTTAAACTATAAACCGGTAACAAACATTTGAGGCAATGTATACGACAACACAACATGTTCAATTTAGCGTGAAATTTTATTTGGACTCAACTCGGTGTTGAAGTTATTTTATTTGGAGTCAATCGTCATTTTGACGTCACAACCAAATGTTTGGTAGCGAAAATTTTGTTTGGAGGCCGACTATATTTTCACCCTTTACAACTTCTTTAATTTGGATTGATTGTGGTATAATTGGTTGTCTAATCCAACGGGAAACCAACACATTCTCCTCATTTCAAGTGTTCGGCAACTCATTAACTAAATCAGTTAGGATGAAAACCACATTGTAGAGTTATAAACTATACATTTGAAAAACACATAATATTATGAGTATATGTATTTTTGATATTTTTTTTATTTGCTGTTGTGTTTTTATTAGAACAAGGTGTATAACCAAATATCCCAGATGTTTTTTTACCAAGTCAAACCATTGTGTGTCATCCTGAGCATTGAATAATGTAAGATGTATTATTTCATCAATAATATATAAGATACGGTATATAATTTTATCAAAAGCATAACCCTAACAGAACCAAATCTCACTAAATCTCACTTTAGAAAATCACAAAAAAGTCCAAATACGTCACAGAGGGGGTTTTATGCAGGGACCAAATCGCAGGCAGCGTCTCAACGGTGGCTTGCCACGGGTATCACTCGCTTGGGAAACGGGAGGTCCCGGGTTCGAATTCCGGTGAAAGCACCTTTTTTATCACTCTTGCTATATATAGAAATGAGAAAAGTTAAATGATCAGTTAGTGTTAAGTGGTGGATAATTTAATTGCAATTATGATTTGATTTCGTTTGCAATTTACTGCACATTTGAGCTTGAAGGTCAGTTGACAGTGTGGTAATTGAGATATTAAAATAGCCTATTAGTTTGGAGCTGATGCAGGGAAATGGGTTGATATAACCATGGTTTATTTTTACATAGGTTAATAGCCCTATGATTTAATGAAATGATAAGATCAAGGTCATATGTACATTATCACTTTATTTTTCTCCAAATATAATTACTGGTAATATCTTTAGCTTGTTCATGTGTAAAATTGCATCATATAATGTATTTTTATTGGTAATCTTCAGAAATAGGTATTAGCCATTAATGTTTTTCTTTGTTGATGGTCAAATGGAATTGAATACATGATACCTAGGGAGCAAAACAGGTTTGCCTGCAAGGTGCTTAGCACTGCTATGGACCATACGTAACATCACTAGGGTGGACACAAAATCAGTCTGTTGCATGGGACCCTGCAGGAGGGGGGTAAAAGTCATTGCAGGGGGCACATTTGAAAATTGGTCAAATCTTGTTCGAAACCATTCTAACATGTTCCTCTCATCATAACGAACCAGAAAAAGTATACCAGGTGTCCGAAAAAATGGTTACATGTAGAAAAATGACCGTTCGCTAAAACCATAGTAGTAATAGAAAAGAAACTTTGCACAAAATATATAACAACTCTCTCCTAGATACTCGTAAAATTTAAATATCACAGCATTATTAGTTTTTGAGTTATCAATAAAGGTAGATACCTATGTCAGAAACGCATTTGTTCAATATTCAACAAAATAATAAGCATGCACGTTTTATGATATTTTAATGTGCATTTTTTTCTAAATGATCATGGTCAGATTTTTTATTAAACCAAACTTTATAAAATTATTAATGAATAATAATTGAACTCTCTTTCAGTATGTCTATTATGCAAATTAGGAAAACCTGCATTCCATGCATTCCAGACTGTTTATATTGAACCTGTCACTGATCAAGTTGTGGCGCGAAAGTTGGTGAATACGCATAAAGCACAATTCAATTTTCCTGGGTAACATTATGCATTAATTCCTGAACTGTTTAAACTGCAAACTTTTGTGTAAATTTGTAAAAAATCTTCTTAAACTTACAAGTCATTTTAAATTATAATTGTCTTTGTTTAGTAGCAAAAGTCAGATCGACATTTTAGATATAGCAGAAACAGCAAAGTTTTGAATAGGTGGCCATTTTTGCCCAAAATCAGATTTTGACATAATTGTTAGACTTGTAGTAATTTATGACGTCATAATTACGTAACAGCTTGTCAAATTTTCATGATTTTGGTATAAATGGGAAGATGAAACCCTGCCCTATATTGTGGTATACAACAACCTAAGTTTGAGTTTGTCAATTTTATGTTCACATGTGATTGAACGAGGGTTAAAATTTCATCAAACGAACATGATTCCGATTTTGTTGCATTTTGAAAAAATACGCTTCTGACATAGGTACCTTTGTGAATAACTCAAAAATTGATATTGCTGTGATATCAAAATTTTATCAGTATCTAGAAGAGGGTTGTAATATAAAGTGTGCAAAGTTTTGTTTCTCTAACTACTATAGTTTTAG
>JXSR01S029916.1:13220-23522 GCA_000969725.1 Ophiothrix spiculata | reverse complement strand
GGGTTCGAATCCAGGGGGAAACCCGTTATTTTTGACTTGCAAATTTCCGAGGAGATAGTTTTTAAACGAAGAAGTGGTCAAAAGTGTCAGGGTTAATATATACTCCCCTGCAAAAAAAGCCAAAACAATATGTGAATGTTCATCTCAAACCAGCCATAAATTCAGCCCTTGTCACTTTTTTCAAACATTTGCAAAGACCCATGTTATAACAATAGAAAGACTTGAAGCCAGGTTAGATGGGTGCTACGCTACACCAGACTATTAATGATGGTTCAAACCTCAACTGGAGAGATCATCCTACCAGCGAGGTAATATATGGTAATTTACCCAAACTATCAGAAATAGTGAGAGGTCGCCGCCTAAACTTTGCTGCTCACTGTGCTAGACGGCTTGAGGAACCAGTGTCTGGACTAGTGTTCTGGACGCCCACCCAAGGGACACTACCCAGTACTTCTTACACAGGATGCTGGCATTGATCAAAATGAACTTCTCAAACTCATGCTAAACAGACAGCAGTGGAGCAAATTCATCATGGCTTCCCGACTGCGGACGAAATAGATAGATAGATAACAATAAAACTGATACCTCAGTGAATTTCACTCAGCTTTCATGAACTGTTTAACTTACCCTGAAAAGGAAGTTGAGGGCAAATACGTTGAGGTAGTTCCTGCCCTGAACATCTAGGAGGCGGAAAAAATACTGCAGTGCTTGCGGCTCTTTTCTGTTCTCCATAGCAAGTACAAAGTCCAGATAGGTTTTGTAGTCCTATAAAAAACAAGAAAATAATCTACAATTATAACCTAGACACCAATCCAAAAGTTAAAAAAAATATTACTGCAGTGTAAATGATGGCGAAATACAGTTTACCAAGACCAGAGGTAATATTCACTGATGCATGGAATACATGTGTATAGTACGTCTCAATGTTGTTTTTCAATCAAAGTCGCGTCATGCACTCCACTCTTAATGTGCGTGTCAATCACATTGGAAATAAGCAATCAAAATCAAAAAAATCACACGCTGCTGATACGTGCGTAACTTAGTGCATCGGTACACAGAACAACTTAACGACAAACGTTGGCAATCAAAAACCCCGCTAACGAGTGAAAAACAACTCTCGAGATAAACTATACATACCACAATACACAATGCAACCTGTCAAGCATGTAGTTTTTATAAATTAATAAATGCGCATTTTATACGCGAGTGAAAGGAGACAAAATCAATGCACGCGCGGTCAATTTTGATGCATTCAATTCACGAGGCCCGTAGGGGCCAAGTGCATTGGACAGCAATCAAAATTTACCACAAGTGCATTGACTTTGTCTCATTTTACAAGCATAATGGAATGCAATTTTATTATCTAAATCACACACGACAGAAAAAAACATTGTACATATCGGTGAAATTTCAATGCACTCTGCATACTTTATGTTTTTGCATTCTGATTGGCTAGGTGTCACGCAGAGTGTATGAATACACGTGTAGTACAGCAGAGACAGAAACTCAATACGAAAAGACCCGTTACAAAGAAGTGTTTTTCTAATATATCATTACTAACACCTTTTGTTTTTATTATATTCAAACCTGATATAACAACATTTTGGATATAAAGAACTAAATGTCTCTGTCCCCAGCAACTTCTTTATAATGGAGTTTCCACTGTATCTCATTCAAGCATGTCCTTTAAAATAATAACTGTGGTTCTTTCAGTAGAGGGTAGTCGAAACAACCAACACAGTAAACACCTGTTGGATTCGTCTACAGATCAATTAAAATATATGATTTTATCCTTTGGTGTATATGAATTCTTATTGGTAAATCACATATGTATCTTGTTCCCACAAAACCCAGACAAAAAAGCAAGAGAAAGTAAACTGTCCAAAATCAATAGCAAACATATTGGGTGTTTGAATGGAAATCATGAGTTTTCATTGAGAAAACATTGATCACTTTTAATAAGTGATATATCACTTTAATGATATATTATTTTGGCAAGTGATATATAATTACATTTTCCCATATAGTCTAGCGGTCTGACAGGACTCTGAATCAGAAAGTCCCGGGTTTGAGCCCTGCTACGCCCAACAGGTAATGTTCTTACTTAGGCAAGACATGAAATCTTGATTGCTTTGTTGAACCAAGTCATATTGGGGAGCTGTTATCGGGAATAGTACAATCTAAGTGCAGTATGAGGTTGCAACTGGCCACTTGTAATTAAGCAGCACCTCAATTTGAAGCGAGCTGATGTGACGATTTACTGACAGCAGTGTAATAATACGCAGAACTTTTGAGAATTTGTTCCCATATTTAGAAGCACTATACAAAAGTTTTGTTATTATCATTTTGTAGCAAGTAGTTACAGCAAATGACTATGACTTTGCAAATCATTTTGGACCCATCATTGTGACCAAAGATCATAGTAACTGATAATAGTTAGTTGAAAGCCTATTGTCACAAAAATTTACGAAATGTGGACATGGCTTAGACAGCATATTTCGTCATGTGAGTGCAAGAAAGTCGTATCTGCAATGGCTGCCCTTAGTTATTTATATTTATACTTTGTCACAAGAATGTGAAAAATCCCTCACATATTCCCTGTCTTATGTCAGTGGTTCTTGAAATGGTTCTTCAGGTGACGGTGTCAACTGAAGAACCATTTCAAGAACCACTGACCCAAGATTGAAGATCAGATAGTGTGCAATCCAAATTTATTACAAATGGCAGCTATTGCAGATACGACTTTCGGCAACTTTGAAACATTGCAACAATCATTAGTTTTTCCTCAAAGGAAAATCGCTATACAAAAACTGATCACTTATTAATCTTATTAGAGGGGCATTGGACAAAATTTTGAAATTTTGTTTGTGGATGATTTATACTTCTTATATATGTTAGAAAATAACAGTCAACTACCAGATATCGGGAAAATTTTGATCAAAACCTTCAAAAAATTCAAAAATTTGAATGTTACTTTTATTTGTTAATTTGGGTATGAGGCTATTCCCTAAACGTATTTATTGATGCTATACAATGAGAAAGAGCCAAAGATTTGTTTGTAAAGCATTCCTTTCACATCATAAATTGCAGAAAAATCAAAAGAAATTTTAAATTTTCATTATATCTCCTGAAAAGGCCAATTCTAGAAATTCAACTATAGAGGGCAGTATTTATCGTTGTCGACAACGATAATTAAAAATAAGAGAATATCTTAATATTTTGATATATAGGGTTTGAATTTGACAATGAAACTTTGCATGCTGTCATTATTACTACTAATACTTCAAATGATGCAAAAATCTCAAAAAGTTTGGGGTAAAGTTTGGGAATGATGCTGAACTTGTCCAATGCCCCTTTAATATTGCATTTCTGAAGCATATGTATCGCACTCCAGGTAGACCACATGAGGAGACTATCATACCTTCTATTTCTAAATAACATGATTGATACTCCATCACAGGGCCGTACGAAGGTATGTAAGCCAAGAGGGCAAACACATTTACTGTCCCGAAATTCAAGTTTCATCCCGATGTAGTACCGTCAATTTGTTTGTAATGCGTGTGTAGTGCGCGAAAATTTTGCTATTTTCAGCCAAATATCAATATTAAACCTTGATATTTGTGCTAAAATTGGCTTATTTTGACTAAAAATTTGCGGTACAGTAATATCGGGACGGTAAAAGTAGTAAACTATCGTCCCGATATTTTAATTTTTGTCCCGCCAGCGTCCCGATTTTTCGAGCCAGGGGGGGCCCCCCCCGCTTCGTACGGCACTGCTCCATCATATAACATCTAAATAAATCTGTGTCACTTGATTGGCGCATCTTGGGTCACGTGCCATTGGTCATTTGGTCTCTTTGATAGTAAACATCACTAACTGTGCTATAGTGCCATGCAAAATTTTTGATACATTGCACCTTTTTTGGCAAGACGCAACATCAGTCGCGAGCGTAATTTTAAATTGAGTACACTTGCTCAGTCCGCGCGCGCAGCATAAGACGCGTCGTTGCATTAAAGCCGACATGTAACCGTACTATAGATGTTGTCTTGGTTTGTTTTGTTTACACATATTTATTTAGCTGTCATATAAAACAAAAATGAATGTTTCTTATTAGTGTCATTGGAACAAATATTTCATTTGGTGCAAGATCAAATGCCCCATTCAACTCGGCTTTGCCTCGTTTGAATGGAGCATTTGATCTTGCACCTCATGAAATATTTGTACCATTGTACTCATAAACATTCATTATTTGTATATAAGCCATTCCTGGAAGACCCAAGAGAAGGATATCTAGACCTTCCCATCATGCCTTGCTTCAAATAGGATTTTTAATGTACGGGTTGCAATGAGAGGGATTTAGTGATGAAATATAGCGCAATCAGCAGACCTCATCCTAGATTTGCATTTCAGATATGTTTTATTAATAAACCCAAATCACAACCTCCAGTTTCAAAAATCCCACTGGAAGCAAGGCATGATGGGAAGGTCCCAATATCTTCTTTTGGGAGACTGATCTAAGAAGACCTCAACTAGCGTCCTTAAAATACTTACCATTTCTCCATCATATGTTAAGCATTCCTGGAAGACCCGATCTAAGAAGACTTCCGTCAGCGTCCCCGTGCCATATCTTGCCAACTCTGCCTTACTCAACATTCCATTATGGTCTTTGTCTAAATTCAAATATTGCCCTGAAAAGAAATCCAAAAAGTAATGAGTTAAAGACTTTCGGAAGGCACATGAAGCCATTGGTTTGGAAATAACACATGTTGGGATGATGCAACAGTGTAAAAACCTGATAACCTAAACCTAACAAACAAACTTAACTAAACTAAACTAAAATCAACTAAACACTTCACAGGGATGCAACCTGACCCAAGGAATATGCTGAAAGGGTAATTTTCAAAAATGTTTTAATGATTACTTCTAGAGCTATTATTAGCCTCAACACATGTTTCAGACATCACCCTGAACATGCTACCAGTATTATTGGAATGATAATAAAAGAAATTATAATTTTGGCATCTTCATTGCCATTCACGGAGAGTATTTTAAGAGTGTGTGCAACACTTAGTAGCTCTTCTAAAAATAATGGAAATCAGAGTATGTAGCTCAAACCTAGCACAAAATGCAGTCCTAGTTTGTACCTGAAATAACACAAATGGGTTGTTTGTCACAATTTACACACAATGACCACATACGGGCTTGATGATGTAGAAACCCAGTGATAAATAACGAATAACTCGTATTCCACAAATGCAACAACATTTCTTTTCAACAATTCTTTGTGTGGGTCACATGTGTGCATCAAACTCACCATAGACCCTGAGGGCTGACGGTGCAGAAAACCAGTTGGATTCTTGTGCATCTTTGGGTAATTCTTCATCTCGTAGTTCCAACAGATCGTCTAGAAAACTGCAGGCTAAGATGAAAGAAAAAGAAAAAAAAAAATATTAATAATTTCAAGACAACTAGGAAATTTGAGTTAAACATATTAATAATTTAAGGACAACTTTTTAGAGATCTGGTTTGTCTTCTTTGATTTTAAAGTTATATAATTAGGCCAAGTAAAAAAATATGTTTGTTTCAAGTGCCCTTCTCCCCCCCCCCAAAAAAAAAACATAAAAAACAACAACAACAAAAATATCACTTTTATAAAAAAAATAAAATGTTTATTAATCACCCTATTTTTTCCATTAGATACATGTCAATATATTTTTGGGACAAAAAAAAAGTTGTTCCTGCACTTCCTTCCCAAAATGTAAAAAAAACGTTACTAGAAAAAAATAATTTACTTACTCATTTTTGATAAAAATCATTAAAAATAGATAATAAATAAATTTCTGCATTCTTACCAGTCCTCATGGGATCCAGGAAGAAGAAGAATTTCCTGACTGCTGTGCACACATAAAATGAATAGAAAGACTTCTCCAAGCCGTCCAGCTGAGGTAGAGTTGGGATTAATTCTAAGATGTAGTTCTCCAAATCCTGAAACGGGGAAGACATATAGAAAGATTTGATACGATTACATACTTGGATCAAAGATTTTAAATTTTAAAACTTTTTTATCCCTTTTTTCAGAACTACCTCTCTGAGTCTGTTTGTGTCCCATTGTTAACAATGCCATTACACAGTGATACTAATACAAAAATTGTTCCTTTTTCCTCAAATAAATATCTAGCACCTTTGACTTGCTTCGCACTGAAAACACTGGAGGTACAAATACAATAACTCAGCCTATAAATAAACGGTAATAATATAATGGCTGTAATAGTTTCTGTCAGACAAGACCGATTATTCCCGTTATAGTTACTTTAATTTGAAGTATTCAGTTCTTTAAAGTATCCTTGTCAAGCGACATCATATGGTGGCTGAGACCAAATACTGGTTTGGTGTAGCCAAACTTTCCGCATGACATAATTGAAGAATTGCATTATGAATATCCCCCACCCTCCCAACCCACCTCCCTTCCCCTGGTACTCATACAATCTTTCAAAGTACCTCTATCCAGTGATATCATTCATGCTGTGACTGATTCTGGTTTGATGGAGCCAAACTTTATGTATGCCGTAACTTAAGAATTAAAACGTGGTTATACGCCACCCTATCCATCCCCCTAATCACTCAAACATGGCTTTCTTTCCCTGGTACTCACAGATTCTTTTAAGTATCCCTGTCCAGCGACATCATATAAATTGAGACCAATTCTGGTTTGGTGTAGCCAAACTTTCCGCATAACGTAATTGAAGAATTGCATTATGGATATGCCTCCACACCCTCAACCCATCTCCCCTCCTTGGTACTCATAAATTCTTTCAAGTATCTTTATCCAGTCATATCATACAGGGCGAGACTGATTCTGGTTTGATGCAGTCAAACTTTATGCATGCCATAATATAGGAATTGAAATTATATATATATACGCCACCCCATCACACAATCACCCCAATATGGCTTTCTTTCCCTGGTACTCACAGATTCTTTCAGGTATCCCTGTCCAGCGACATCATATAGGCTGAGACCAATTCTGGTTTGGTGAAGCCAAACTTTGCGCATGACATAATTGAAGAATTGCATAATGGATATGCGGCCATATGGATCTGTTTGCAGTAACTTTGCAAAAACTGTTGCAGTGAAAAAAGGCCTACAAATAGAAAGAGAAAACATGTGTCAGTTGAAGTACATCCCAACAGATCATCCAAGAACAACATCAAATTATATTACATATTCCCACCTTACAACTAACTGGCAGCTGCAGATGATTTTGATCATTGTCTAGTCCAGTCATTCTTAGTCAATGAGTGCAATTTCACTTCCTTAAAAGGAATAATTGGATATCCATTATGAGACAATATATGACAGTGCATTAGCCTTGCGCGTAGTGGACCTGCGCGCTGAAAATCTACGGTGTAGACGTACGCACACATATGATGCTCAATTCTTGAATCACTTTATGTTTGAATAGGGGTGTACTTTTTCCAATAATGATGTCTATTGTTTTTTGGCAAATAATTAACTTCATTCTTGATCTTAAAATGTCACGAATTTTTGACCAAGAATGAGAATAAATGGGCACCCCCTTCGGGGACACCTATTACTCAAAATAATGTACGACATCCATTATGAGATGATAAGTCTTATCTTGTATTCTTTAATTAAAAATTGTCCATTAGGGCCAAAAGGTGACTTGGTCTTTAATGCTATATGCTACAAGACAGCATGCCTACAAGGATCACAGCGCTTATAGAATAATACAAAAACAGAATAACTTATTGACAAGAAACAGCTATTCAGATGTGCAAAGTTAATGTAATGAGGCTACAAAAGTATGTATAAGACTACAATGTAGAGAAAAACTCACTGTTTTGATTGAGGCCCCTGGGGAACCTTAACCATTGTCCATTTGGATCAAAACTGTAACACAATATATCCTTAAGTCAGAGCCAATAACTTTTCTGAGTGCTGGGCCTACCATCAGCAAGTGGAATAATAGAGGTAAGGCCTAAAAAAAAAATTGTTTGATTGGCGTAACCCGACCTACCCTAATTTTACCACCGACCCTAGATATTTTTATTTTTTTGAGCATGGTAAAAAACCTCTAAATCCCAAATTTGATGGGAATCGATTCATGGGAGCCCAAGATATGACTTGCAGGACATTCAAAATGACAAATAAAAGATGTGTTACAGAAAAAGTGAAGATGTGTTTGTATATGTGCCATATATTTTGTGTTCTTGTATGTGAAACATAGACTTAGAAAATAAAATAAAAATATTGAAAAAAAAAAAAAAAATCCGACCTACCTACCCTATTTTTTTTTTCTATGTTACGCCAATCAAACAATTATTTTTTTTTGGCCTAAAGGCAAATACAGTTTTCTCTTGGCTTCTTTGACTTCGTAAATATTGTCCACTGGTCCAAAGAGTTGTAAGTGTACAAAACTTTTGTGATAACCTGTTCAAAGTTTGGGTTGCGAGGCTTAGAGCATATAAGGCAATGTTCACACATAACTAATCATCACTACATGTACTCAAAACACACTTGCATATTTGCGAGCTTATTCTCATACGCAAATTTTGGTAATTTTTAAACCAAGAATGTCAATTATTTTCCAAAAACACTATTTTTAATTATTTGCAAAATATACCCCTATTCAAATTGAAATAATCCAAATCAAATAGAACATTTTGCACAGATAGATGCTACATTGTATCTACAGATTTTTACTATTTTCAATACGTGGTCCCACCACTTTTAATGCAAAACACACAGTAATTTTATCGTCTCATAATTGATAGCAACGATTATTCAGATTTCTTGATAGGAAGAATAATCAATGACTAACAACGATACATCAATTGCAATTCAACCTGCTATACTGCCTATGTACCTATATTATAATATACAAATATTAACTGCTAAAGAAGAGCAATTTAGTAAACATTATATCATGATTGCAGTGATTTGAGCCGTGCAATAATTTGTTTCCATTGCACGGCATGAAACAAACCTGTGATATCATGATATAAAACAAATATTGAATGCCTATGCTCGTGCAATAGTACAAATACATCATTCTGTCAAATTTGGACTGATCCATTTCACTCGGCTACGCCTCGTGAAATAGAAAAGTCCAAATTTGACCTCATGCTATATTTTGTACTATTGCACTCTCAGGCATTCAATATTTGTATACTATTGCTCGGAAGTGAGGAAGAGGAATAGTAATGATGGTCTCAAAACCACCGAGGGGTAATTTTTTTTATTATACTGATTGGCATGATTTGAGCCAGTCAATAGTCTTTCACTATGCCATCTCAAAACAAAATTGTTATACAACATATATTGATGGGTCTTTCATTCTGGCAATAGTAAAAACCATTGCCCTCATGAGCAGTCAAAATTTGTATACTATTGCCAGAATGAAAGACAGTCAATTGTTTATAGATTAATAACTGTGTATTACTTGACGTGAGTGAAATTGTACAACAATTATGCACCGGGTGCTGAAGTTGGAGTTGTCCGCACTCACGAGGCGCAGCCGAGTGAGTTGGACAACTTCGACTTCAGCACAAGGTGCATTATTTTTGTACAATTTCACAAGCGCCAAGTAAAGAGCAGTTATTAATCTTATTCATACACAACAATGATTAGAATAAAATTGCAAAGAAATTAAGCGGTATAGTTATTTTAAAATGTGTTTGCCATTTCAATAAAACATAGAAAATACAACCATCCATCCTCCCATGTTAATCATTGTAATTTAGATTTACCTTTCCATTAAAATGAAACTTGCCATACAAGCGAGAATGTTACGTGTACGCGTACATTGAATTGTACAACACACTACGCGATGCGCAGCGTGCAACTAGACTAGATTAATGAATGCGTATAAGTTACCAACTGTCCAATTTGATTTATAATTTCAACGCGTACTTAACGCAGAGTGTATGAATTGTTTTTATATACCTATTCTGTTTTGAGAGGGCAATAGTAAAAAACTATAGACTGGCTCAAATCAAGCCAATCGGTATATATAGATATAAAAAATCTCAACACACTAGTCAGGAAACTGTGAGCAACAACTACATTGAACTTACTTGCATTTTTCCCCAGCTTCACCAGCAACTTTCAGAAAGTCTTCGTAATTTATCATCTGATCTTCTCCAACCATAGGGGGTGTATGGTGCTTATCTAACAGAAACCACAGATTCTAGCAACAAGACAAGAACAATATCAGTTATGTGTACTTTAATGTATTAAAAATTCAAATTTATTCAACTCAATTAGTAAAAGGTGTATGTT
>JXSR01S029915.1:3767-21263 GCA_000969725.1 Ophiothrix spiculata | reverse complement strand
TTAACCCTACCTTATTTTGAATTGCGCATCATTTTAACCATTTTCTATAGGCCCTATTTAAAACAAAACAATGTTCAAAAAATGCTTCTTTGAAGTCATTTTTTTTTTGCTAACGGGCTTTCGTGCATGGGTTACTGAGCCTGTGGCTCTTGTTTTGCTAATACGGCCTTGTGGCTCTCAACCCTCAATGTGTTACTGTCCATCACAAACCTCAAGTAAAGTCGGCCTGTGGTCAATTTGTGACTCATCATATCAAATAGGGCGCTTGTCTGCCCAAACTTGTGTCTGATTCACAACTTATATTAAACGCAACCAGTGATTAATTTCTGAAGATGGTTATAAAATAACACAATTCTTGTCATTGTCTACACACAATATAGCTAGGATAGTGCAAAGTACCAATGGATGGATTTTAAAGATTACTTGATAATTTAATGGCCATTGTTCACGGTCAATTTTATCAAAGTTAGCTACTTGAGATAACATCCATTACTGTCTAACTACAAAAGATTGGTACTAAATGTTTGAATGAAATTCACAAAAATCCAGACACAAGTGCAGGCTGACAAGTGCCACGTTCAGTTATGACATGTCTCATTTTGTTTTATTGTAGATTCAAAAAGAATATATCATCAGTTCTAAAATGATACTTTCGGTTGCCTATGACACTAAAAAATATGTGAAAACCTTGAAAAATATGCATTGCAGTTTTCATTTTATGAACATTTCATATTAGATGACTTGTAGAACTGTTAGTTCACAAATATTTTGATGTTTGAATAAGAAAGCTGATATTTTTCAGAATCACATTTTTGTCAAGATACATCTTTTATTTGCATTTTGAACCTAAAAATGAAAAATGCTGACTTTACTGGAGATTCATGATGGAGGGTCACATATGGATTTAAGCCCAACAAAATATTGTTCCTCCACCTTATTCACAAATGCAAGGAAATGCAGGTTTTTTTTAAATACATTTAAATGCCAAGGAATTCAAAAGGGGAAGTGGTATATCATACCATCTGTTTTTCAGAACAAACTAGGAAGATCATGTGCTCACATCTTGGCTTGATGCATGAACAGTGGATTTAAACACAAATTAGGTCTATATTTCACTAGGAACTATACTTTGATCAACACCAAATAGGCGGACCTCTTCACATCGTGAATTGATACAAATAAGCGTGTGCGTAGCTAATCACAGCACAGCTGCAGGAGACGCAGCGTGCGTTGTACGTGTGACTCGCGCATCAGTATCTACTATGCGTGTGTAAGTGGGATTATATTTATTTGTGGATGAAGTAAAGCCTCATAATTCCCGCCTATTTAGTGTTGATCAAAGTATAGATATGTAGATTGATTAACATGCATGCAGGAGGTACAAGAACTCGTCCTCCATGTGCGACAGTCAGATGACAACTGTTTCAACAGAGCTAGTAGGTTGAGTAAAACGAGTACAGATTTCCCTTTTTAAATGTATTGTTTTAAGGTCCATATTAATATTTTTTATCTAAAAAGTGAGTGAAGACTCTATTAGTGGCTTCAATCATGTCTAACATATAGTCATAGCTAAGGGGAGACATGTAAACTAATCGGCAACGTGGTTCAGATATCTGCACCAGTTGGAACGGTCTATTTCTCCCCTAATCTTAATCATATCGATAATTACTCTTATCCACACATTTGATTGTGTACCTATGTACCATATCTATAATTTTAAAGCATAAAAATGACAATGTTCCCGCCAGATGCCCGCAATATGACTTTGCCGTCTATTTCAGATAACGGCAAGCCGTTGCCGATTAGTTTACATGTCTCCCCTAACCTCCCACCCCCTCCTTGGTGAAGCCAGCCTGGATGTTTTGCTTTTAATTTGCAGTCCCATTGAGGTTTGAGCACTGTCCTAATAGGTTTTTTTTTAATTTAAGCTTGAGCAGGCACGGTTTTATGTTCAGATTATTACTGCTACCCTCCAGTGCCTAGAAGTTGTAATTTCCGTATTCCAGTAGTGTTGCACTTTTCCTTGGCATTTGCCAAAATTCCCGCTTTCTTTGGATTGAGAACTAAACTAATGTATGCTATTTGTGTTGATTTTTTATATCCTAGAATGTGATCAAGGGAGATACGGTACTCAGTGTCAGGAGTTTTGTACATGTGTAGAGCAATCACCTTCAACATGCAACCATGTGAATGGTGCATGTAACTGTACACCAGCATTTCCACAAGCTACATGTGACAAAGGTTAGTCTTCTCAAGAAAATTAAAAATTCATTGTCTGCTGGATTAGGCAAAACTGATTCAACATCTCATTTACAGAACAATACATAAATTATTGTTTGTGGGTATATTTCTTGATCGTGCAAGTGTAGATGAAGATTGTCAATACTTTGAAAATGTACTCTGCAGGTAAGCCAACTAGTATTCTTCTAGCGCATTTTATATGATGACAAATAGTTCAAAATCAGCCAATTTGCTTTATATGCCCAAAATACATGTTCTTTCTTTTTCCAAAATGACTGCATATCAGAAATAATGAAACGAAACCACTGCATGTAAGATTAGTGTGTTTTATACTATAGTAATTGGAACATGGCAACATAACTGCTTACTTTAATAGCATCACAATGTCTGAACCATGGAAGAATTAACAGATTTACTGAGTAGAATGAAACTTTAATACTTTGAGTACATTAAACCAACCTGCCACATTAACCCTAAAGCTCCCAAAGGTTACAAAAGCTTACAAGAGTAAATCACCAAAATCGCCCGAGTCCGAATACTTCATAGACGGAGGTCCTATATGGGCACAAAATCACTGCCTAGGAAGCCTCCCCCGGGTGGCTTGGTATAGGTGGACATGGTGTTGGGATGCGAGAGGTCCCTGGTTCGAGCACCAGTGGATACCACCATCTATGAACAACAGGAGAGTTTATCATTCAGAGCGAGTCTTCCCATATGCATGGTAATTCAGTTAATTTAGTCCAAAACCCACAGCTAAAAAAAATGCATAATTTATGGAGCTACTAATCAACAATTTGGAAGACATCTCTACTCTACTGTTATGATCCACTTCCAAATACATCTTGGATGAATCAAAAAAGCAAGGTAGGCTTATTATTGAATTCATTAACCATCACACCATGTGACCTTTAATTTTGTATCTTTTTTTTTATAAAAACAGCGAACCTGACAGTAGCCATATCAGTAATAGCACTTGCAGAAAATGCCATAATTGTGGAAGGAGATGCCATAATTGTGGAAGGAGATAATCTCACTCTAAGCTGTGAAGTAAACTTGGCACTCAATGAACTATCGCCACCTCAGATTACATGGATAATTCCTCGTGGTGATAGAACAGACATGAGTGAAATGAATGGAGTTTACCAACAGTCTCTGTTGGATGTCAAAGCAAGGGATGATAAGGGCACTTACTCTTGTGTGGCAGTAGTCCAACTGCAATCAGGAGAAGAACGTAGGGTATCAGAAGAAACTGAAATTGATGTTATAGGTAGGTACATTGAAATTCAATAATGTTTTTAAAGTGGCATTTTACTCCACATTCTGATGATCAGGGGTAGAGTTACCACAGCCCATTTAGATTGTGCATGACAAAGTATGCTACAGTCGTTGAACTCTTCTCTATTTGTTTTGCGCAAAATACACATAATCAGAGCATTTTTCAAAAATCCAAGTAAACCCAGGTTTCCTATTGCAGAACTCTTTGCAAAAGTGAACTCTTTGATTCCACACAAAGTACTAAACCCACCATTAAAATTTTTGTGGACGATGTGAATAAACACCCAGAGTTCAGGGCTTATTGTTTACAAATACAAACGGTACCCTGCAATTTGTGGTCATGTTATCGATTTTATCAGAGGAATTTTGGCAGAGATTTAGCCCTGATATTTCCTCCCTTTGTGTGAGGCAAGATCATTATGTACATGGATTATATAAAATGACACAACCAAAATTTAATCCATTTGTCTCCATGTTAGCTGCTGGTGAAATTGCTGATACTTCCATGGAAGCCAGGACACCAATAGGTGAAACTGCTGTTCTTAACTGCACTGCATATGGTAGCCCACCTCCAGATATATCATGGACAAGACTCAAAGACAACACAAAACTTATCGATGGGGCTGAGGGAAGAATCATGATACAAGCCTATAATGAAAGTCTTTTCTTGAAGACTAGTAGCTTGAGTATTGGTGCTTTAACTAGAGATGACAACGGTAAATACACATGTGCAGCGCTCAATGGCCAAGGAGGGGATAATGAAACACTCACCATATTTGTTCTTGGTAAGCAATTTAGAAAATCAATATCAAGTTTAGATTTTTTGTGTTTACATGTTATTGAACCTTTTGACTTAATGTACACATTTTTCGCTAGCTCAGTCAGTTAGTTCTTGGACTGTTAAACATAAGTTATCGATCGTTCCGCGTTCGAGTCCAGCTGGGAGCTGAGTGTGTGAAAACTGTATATTCTATGAGGGTGTGAATTGCTCAAGCTAGGGTTGCGCCAATATGTAGGCTGCAGTAAACCCTTTGGCCCCAGGGAGTCCAGGTAGTGATTTAACCCAATGATTATAACTGCTCTGTAAAGTGTGTTGAGGCCATGTGGAATTACAAGTCAGGGGGACCGCGTATAGTGCACTATAAATCACCTGCAATTTAATTTTAATTTTAATTTTTGTGCATCAGATAGTATAGCCTTTCATCACATTCTCTCAAAAGTTAAGCTTCAACCAAGGTAGTTAAAAGTGATCGGTATGCTCTTTTTGACCACGGTATCAATGCTGTGGAAATGGCTGCCCCGTTGGAGGAGATATCTTCTTAGATTCTTGTCTTTTACTCTTCCTTCATCATGTCTTTGCAATAATAAATCAATTTAGATTAAATCTGTGTTTATATTGTTGGTAAATATTGTTGTATTGATTTAGGTTGTATTATTTAATGTGTAATGCAAATCAAAGTGTAACTGAAGTCTTAAATGTTGATTGTTGAACATGAAGAATGAAGAGTTCATTTACCTCGCCTAGGTTCAAATTGGACACTTACGCTTTGTAAGTCAAGAATTACATGCTATGACAAGCTAACAATTAAGCTAATTAAAAAATTCTCTGTTACTGATTACCTTTTTAAAAATTGGATACAGCATGGTATTCAAATGTGGTGTAGATTTACTAATTTTTATGCTTAACCAGAAAAGTAGGCAATGTAAGTTGAAATTCAGAGAGGAGTACAAAATATTTTTCTTGAGTTGTAAGAATTAAGTGTTGAAAGTGTTAATAGCAAAATGTGAAATAAATCTGGTCAACTGGACTTAACGTCTTTGATAGCTACAGTATCACTCCTCATCCAAGGAGCATCATCAGGCCGTGTGATCTTCTGGCAGCTTATTGATCTGTGACGGTGTAGAATAGACACGTGAGAGATGTAAAGGAATTTTCTTGATCGCTGGGTCGTATGTATTGCTAAGATTATGTCTAAGGCCCCCTCCTCTTTAAGGGAAGGTTCCTCCTTACGGACATAGATGGATATAAGATGGCAAAGACAAAGAGCAAAAGTGGTTTGAGAGAGGAGTCAAAGATGCCATCTATGTCCGTAGGGCGGAACCTTCCTTTAACAGAGGAGGGGGCCTTAGACATGATCTTCGCAACACATACGACCCAGCGATCAAGAAAATTCCTTTACGTTTCTCACCAGACTATTCTACACCACCACGGATCAATAAGCCGACAGAAGATCACACGGCCGGATGATGCTCCTTTGATGAGGAGCGATACTGTAGCTATCAAAAACGTAAGTCCAGTTGACCAGATTTATTTCATATTTTGTTATTTGAAGCAACCTGGATGATTGACAACATCCATTATAGATACACTAGCCATTACAAATAGGTCGAAAAACGTGATTTTTAGGTCAAATTTGATTTGGCAACGCATGGGTCAAGGTCACTTCACCGCTCAAGTTGAGTGGTCATGTGGAATGTGTATATGTAATAGAGTGACAAGCAGGCGATGAATTGTCCTGGTCACGCTTGACTTCACCAAGAGAATGCTTGGAAGCTAACGAAAAATGATCCTTCAACGCCACCCAGTTTACAAAAATAGGGCCGTGGTTAAAGTAGAATGGGCCCTGGCGGTATATGACATTTTAAAATGTTTTAAGAGGTTTTCAATCTGTCATATACCGTCACAAAACACTCCACATTCATCACAACCCTATTTTTGTAAACTGGTGGGGCGTTGAAGGATCATTGAAGCATTCTCTTGGCGCAGTCAAGCATAACCAGGATATTTAATCGCCTGCTTTTCACTCTATTACATATACACATTCCAAATGACTACTCAACTTGAATGGTGAAGTGACCTTGACCCAGGCGTTGTCAAATTAAATTTGACCTAAAAATCACGTTTTTCGACCCGTTTGTGTTGTTTCCCCCTACCCCTACGTGAGGAGGTTGATCCCATTCGGTGCTCAATTTTACACTTTACTAAATTACCTATCAAATCTGACCAAAAGCAACATACGTTTCCAGATAGTTTCCTTATAAACGCCTTATGAGATATGGTTGAATAAAGTGTTTGTGCGGAAATACTTTAAATGGCTAGTGTATGTTGAAAGTGTTGTTTGTTGATTGATTTTTTGAACACATGCATGCAGTAGTCACATTCAAGAAATAAATCCACAAATTATAAAGACTGATCATGGATACAGAGTATAATAACATTTATTATTGAATTCATGATTTCACAGAAATACATGAAATATAAGTATACCGATGTACCTGCCGACATAATTTTTTTTTAATTTTTACTCTACACTGGAGTTTGGTCATCAAAAACTGTTGAAGTCTTTAAATTGGGTTTAATATTGTAGGGTTTAAACTTCCAATATTAAACCCAAAATAAATGGTCCTAAAATATATCTACTTGGCAATATGTAAGAAATGTTATGATTACAACATAATTGTATGATACTGACATTGCAGATGTGTATTGTTACAATTATACATGTACATGATAAAAATCAAGTACTTATTTAAAAATGCTGTTTGCAAAATCATGTAAAAGGAAATAATAGTGTTTTTTAACAAAAGATTATATTGCTGCTTCTAATATTAAACATGTAGATGTGATACAGCAAATTATATAGGAGTAACCTGATGTACTTCACAATTGTCACTGTAGGTATTCACACATATTCTATGATATCTATTTTTCACAGAGCGACCAATGATAGCAATAGTCAGTTTAGAAGCCAAAAATGAATCCACTCTCACAGTAACTTGGGAAGTGACTTTCTCTGGTAATACAGAGTTAACCTTTTGTTCAGTGGAATACCAGCAAAATGATGACTCAAATCAGCCCATTGGGGGGTGGGTTCTCTCTACTGAATCAGCTGTTGGTGAAGACTTCATGTATGACGTCACAGGACTCATGCCCTATACACTGTATGCTGTTAGGCTGACATGTAATAACTCTGAAGGAGCAAGCAACACTACAGATCCAGTTATTAAAAGGACAGGACAATTTTGTGAGTAAAATTAGGTGTATATCTACTAGCCTAATCAACATATGCATTTCCCTATCGCCCTCTAGGGCTACGCACTTAAATTAAACCAAAATTAGCAATTACAAAGAAAATGTCAAATCATTTATTTAACAGTATCATTAGAATTGGTAGAATTAAGGCTGGGGTAGACCTTCAAATGGCATAAACCGTTTTTGTGCTCTATATTTCAAACTGCATAAACTATATAAAAGTATACATTTTTAGAAGCGGAATTTTATCCTGAAAATGATGATGATATCAGTTTTTGACCAAAAATGTGATTTTTGGCAAAAAAAAATGCCTAAACCGTTTTCTTGCCCCAAAATTTCTGGAAAGCCTAACTGAAATTTGCATTCGTGAAATTTTGATATTTTTTGCTTTTTGGAATTTAGAAACAAATGTCAATGAACCGTTTTCTCAATTTTTTGATTTTTATCTTATTTTTGAAAAAATGTCAAAAATAGGCCAAAAATTGCCATTTTGGTGGCAGCGGTGGGATTGTTTGCAATTTTTGACCTATTTTTGGCATTTTTTTTAAAACTAAGATAAAACTCAAAAATTTGAGAAAACCGTTCCTAGACTAGGCATGTCCATCAAATTTTATAAACTTTTAAATACATTTGGAATGTCTTTCATTGGAAAGATCATCAAATTTCCTTTACAATGAGGGGTCATCCATAATCTAACGTTCAAAATTAAGAAAGTTACAGCGAAAAATGTGTTGTTTGAAATGACAGAAAAAAGTTACCCTCTAGCTTGGCAATATTGTACTGAGACTTGGAGCCCAATTGGGTGATTTAAATTTAAAAAAAAAAAATATCTTTCGTTGCTTTGAATTTTTTCACTCTAAATTGAGCTAATATGCAAAATAGAATGTAAAATGACACTTACAAGTTTTCAAGACAATTTAAAATCAATTTCTGTGCTAATTATAGCATCAAATGTTGCCAGATTTGTCACCCAATTAAGCCACCCAAGGTCAATTGAAGAAAAACACAAAATTTGGTTGGAGCTTTTTCGTCGAGAGTTGTAATTTTTTTTCAAACGGCAATATCAGCATTGTATTAAGCTGATATTAAATGGCTACAATCCAACATTAGAGGCTATAAGATCTCTGAAGGAAGTGTTGTTATGAAATGTTTTATTTCAAGTTTTTGCTGTTGATTTCGGAAGCATAAACTTTACAAAAAGTGACTCAAATTTCACTTTTTTAACTTTGACAATACAGCAAACAAATATCGTAGAGAAGTAAAGGACTTTCTAAACTACAATAATCATGTGAAAGTAGTAACCTCAGTGATTGCAAAACTAAGAAATTTTGACTTAAATTGTCCATGTCACATTTGGGCTGTTATTATTGTAAAATTAGCTTGAGTAAGCACTTGCATATGGATGCCAACTTTTTCAGAAAAATGCGCCCTCACCTCACTAGCCAATGGGGCTTCTTACCTAGACATTTGTTTCTAGATATGCTTTTCACATAAAATGGTTGCAGAGCGCCAGTGTTATTTTTTTTCCAGAATTGATGATGGCGCTAGATACCTCTTTTGATATCTTAAGCGGTTACAGGTTGAGTTTCAATTTTCTTTACTTTTTTTTTTTTTTTTTACAGATATTTTTATAGTTAACACCGGATTTTAATTCCGTCCAATTATGCACGTTTTCTAAAGCCGCTGTTAGCGGCTTGGTGGAGTGAAATTGTTAATGGTTAATTCATTCATTTTAGACTGATCTAAATAATTTAACAATTGGAAGATTTTAACGGGTTCGCCGTCGGACAAGTTTTGAAAAAAAAAATCTAAAAAAATATCTAAATAATTTAGTTAATTCCACTAACATGTGAATTCTTTGCCCATAGGTTTTATCTTAATCAATACTTGTGATCAGACTTTCACTTTTTGGAATATCTGAAACCAAAATATTTATAAATTAAGTATTTGGAGTTAGTGAATGGAATCAATCTACAGAAATCTATCAACTATTATAATAAATTCTGTAAGAAGCCTAGATTACTTGCAATAGCCATGACTCAGAGATAATGATAATAGATTCATATCAGAAGCTGATAAGATTATTAAGTTATATTATATCATGATTACAGCAATTTGAGCCGTGCAATAGTGTGTACTATTGCACAGTATGAAACAAACCTGTGTGATATCATGATATAAAACAAATATTGAATGTCTATGCACGTGCAATAGTACAAAATATATAATTCGGTCAAATTTGGACTGATCCATTTCACTCGGCTACGCCTCGTGATATAGAAAAGTCCAAATTTGACCTCATGATATATTTTGTACTATTGCACTCTCAGGTATTCAATATTTGTATAATATGTTATAAGTTTTGTTTTTCAAAGTGAATGATTTACATCCATTATCGGCAAATAATTCCAAAAAGTTAAACTAATATTAAGAATGTGTTAAATATACATTTTTTGTTCAGAAGTTCTCATAAAATATGTAAACATATATTCGTTGACAATGTATGCAAAACTTATCTAAGTGACAAAATTGAGATTTTCCAATCAAATCATTGGACAACATTATAAGCAAAAATCAAGAAAAATTGATATGTTTTAAATGAAACTATTCACGAATTTCAAAGTTAAGTTCCAGATTTTGTGAATATAATTCAAATGGATCAATAGTTGTTTATTTATTTACACATAACTGATAATTTTATGTCAATTTCTTATCCCTTGTAGATCCTGGACCACCTCAAATGATTCAGTTTGAAAACATCAAGGCCGAATCTGTCAGGATAAGTTGGACGGAACCACTTGTCAAGAATGGGCCCATTGCAGGATACTCTGTTAGGTTAGAATCTGAGAATGGTAACAAAGAGGGCACAAGTAAGTATTAACTATTGAATTGAAATATCTATGTACATCAAAGTTAGAAAAAAATACATCCCCAATGCACCACATTTGACATGGATTAAGTCATCCACTCTTTTAAAAAGGTAAAATGGAAGTAACTTAATAAATGAGTTGCATAATGTTTTACAATTTGGTTAAATAAATACCAGCAGGCATATTTCCATGCTCTTCTTTAAAGAATCACCTCTAGTGAAATCATAGTTTTACTAACAGTTTTAAACATTGGCGGATTTAACAGTCAGCAATGTCAGCAATTGCTGACCAGGCCCCCTAAAAAAATTACCCTCAGACCCCCCCCCCCCAAAAAAAAAAGGAAAGGAAAAGAAAATAAGAAGAAAAAAAGAAAAGAGGGGAAATAAAAAGAAATCGGTCACAGAGTTTGTCAATTTTCACAATTTTATAGAGAAACCGGTGTTCTTTTACAACATCAAGGGCCTCTGAAGGACACTAGTTGCATGGGCCCCACAGGGCCCCATACAAACAATTGTTTATAAGCATGGAGAATAACCTAAATTTTCGAAGATGGGGTGTCTACGTAAATTTCGGTGGGCTATAATGGATAATGTTTTTCACAGATAAAAGTGGGCTCGGAGCCAGGAGCCGGGGGCCCTTGCAGTGGCGGATTTAAGAATCAGCAAAGTCGCAAGCTGCTGACCCCCTTGAAATATTGCTTTAAGGCCCCCAAACATTTTTTATAAAGGGAAAGAAAACACAGAATTTCACCCGAGACACATTGTTCTTGCAACATCATGAGCCCAAGTAGAACACTGGACCCCACACCACTTTTCCCATAAGATATTGCGATGGATGCAAGAAAAAAATTTGTGGGGTCAATTTTACAAGTTAGGAACCAGGCAGCGCCAAGGAGGCATGGGGCATCTTTCACCGTTCACAAACCTTAATTGCACTTCGAATTGTCCCCTACTCTAAATTTACTACACTTAATTCACTCAATTTTCCCCTTGTTTCATTTTAAATGTAAAATGTCAAAATATTTCAATTTTTAGTAAAAATTGACTATTTTTGGCACAAATTTCAATATTTTACAGCAATTGTTTGATAAAAATTTGATGATTAACCGGGGGTTTTTACGCGTGCTACACGCGCACAACATAAAATTTCCATATTTTCCGCCGACCAATTTTTGTTTTAAAAAGGGGCCCCCCATCTTAAGTTGCTGACAGGGCCCTTTTCCTTAAATCCGCCTCTGGTTGTAAACTGTTAGTTTAAATTTCATTTACAAAAAGATAACTCCGGTTATGCTGGTTTTATTTTCATACTTGGTATTGCTTTGAAGTTTTGTCCAAGTTGACTGACAATTGTAAGCTTAATCAGACAATTTCAAATGGAAATTTCACTCTTTCTGTCAGTGAGCATATGGTACCTCCAGCCAAAAGTTGTTCAGAATAAGTGCCTCTAACCATGTATGGGTCTGAATATAATTATTTTTCACTATTATTGCACTGCAAATACGATAGAATTTTCGGAAAATTTTGTTTACAAAAACGTACATGCTATTGATCTCGTATGTGATTGGTTGATAAAACGACCATGTGACGTTCCAAAAACTTCCAAACGGATTTTGAAATTATCTTTTGGATGTAAGTTCAAGCCCCGCTACAGCCAGTAGGTTTTGTCCTTGGGGGCAAGACATCTAATCTTAGTTACTTGTTAAGCTGAACAATATTTGGAAGCTGTTATATGTAAGTGTATGTTCTAGGATTTTTTTCAAACAAAATTGTTTCCAACGTTACTATAGACATTTTCATTTTCTTTTCTTGTTTCTTTTTTTGTTGATTTAAATCGTTCCATAAACTTGAATCTGAAATCCAGATTTAATCTGAGAACATTTAGTGTGCATGGTAGCATACAAATCAGACTTCAAGTGTGACTTCTGAAACTGACTATCATGACTTAATTTATGAAGACAAGTATTGTTACAAGAAAAGAAGTATCAAGAAGTATCCATTGATGAATATTCTTTATTTTGTAAGAACCAAGCTGCGACAAATCGCCTGTCCGATAGCCCGGGGCTATCAGATTTTTTGTCGGGCTATTAAAACTTCAGATAGCCGCGTCCGATCGGGCTATTTAAAAAAAAACAGTGAGTAAGCTTACCCTGCACATTGAGTGTTGACCATGCTACATAAACTTTAATGAAAATTGAGACTTCAATGAGAACGGACAAAATTTGTAGATAAAAAACATCAGTAATATTTGCTTGATATGATAAAAAACACTGAAAATAGTATTCCAAAAGCCTCAGTGCCGCCGCGGAAGTTTGCATCGGTCGCCATTATTTTTACGTCAGCTGATATGGCGATCTCCAACAGCACTTGTTACGGTAAAAGTTATTGGCTGAGAGCCTGACGTCAGCTATAAAAGAACCATTTTCAACCAATCAGAATCGTTGTTAAACTAAAACAGACCCCCTGCAGACCTGGCTTGCAAATTTGACAGGAACATAAATAAATCTAAAAATAATTTAGCTTTGAAAATAAAATACGAAAACTTGCAAAGGAACAGTATGAAAAACTACAATATTAAAAAACAAAGTTCAATAAAGTCAATAAACGACAAAATAAAAATGATTTTATTATTTGTGTCATTTTTTATGTCGATTTTCTTGTCAAGCTTTCCACGAAAATTATTGCACTCGTAAACATTGCTGTCAGTCACGAGAGCATGGGCGCGTCTAGCGGCTGATTAGCATAAATTAAATGTCCTTATTTGGACGAGTCGCATGTAAACACAGCCTGAGGCACGAGGCGGGTCAAGGCCCATTGACAGGTGGATTGACATTGTTTACGTTCATTCATGATTCAAAATTGAAAAGTTTTTGATACAAAACAAACGAAAATCAGATGACGGAGACAAACCTCACTATTTACTGGTAAATTTAACTTTTTCTGGCTTGTTATGTATAGTGCTTGGTGAAAATGAATGTTAAATTAATGACGTCAGGCAAGCCTGAATGACGTCATCGATTGAGTGTTGTGAATATAACAAGGTAAACAAGCACGAGTTTTTGATCGCCGCCATGTTGAGATTTTGTGTGCCGGCGATATTTTGATGTTCAAAATACTCTATGAAAACATTGCAAAACAGTGAAAAGTACAACGTTTCCAGGCAATAAAACAGTTTTAATTTATTATTATGGACCTGTCCGTGAAAATTCTTGCAATCTCGGCATCAATTTGCCATTCTGCATAGGCCGTAGTCGGCGTAGAATTAAAAGATCATCCGATCAATACCATGGCTACGCTACTTGTTGTACTTGATTATGTTACAATTTGAAGTTGTTTTTAGCACCAAAAATGCTCGTATATTTTGGGCAACTTGTAAACCAATTCGGGCAAGTAAATGTGGTGAGTGGGCTGCCCGATCGGGCTAGGAAAAAAAATAAATTTGTCGCGGCCTGGTAAGAACATTGTTTCTTTTCTGTGTTTTCTCTTTTACAGGTCCCAATACGTTTATTGACATAGATGGCTTGACGCCTGGAACAAACTACAGCGTCTTTGTCAGTGCTATCAACGAAGATGAAAAAGGAGGAGTGTTCAAAGGCAAACCATCAGACGTCACTTTCTTCGTAACAGCTCCAGCACGTAAGTGAAACTTTTTGCAAATTGATATTAAATGGATTAAATTGCATCCTGAATCATGACGTAGCAAGCTCTGGGATTTCTACAGCCAACATGTTATGCCCTCTGACAAAACATTCATCTGCAATTACTTCTTTGACCCATTGAAGTAAGGAAAGAGCAAGCCAAATTGCCGTGTGGCCACAATAATTGATGCCCAAGGCAGATGGTACTGTAGGGTTTGTTTGGTTTTTATGTAGTTATGCATTGTTCATGTTTTAATCTTGTGCTTTCAGCTCTCCCTGCCTGCTCAGCAGTCCTTTATTTTCTGTTCTATTTTGTTTTCAGCCAGATGAATAAAATAAAATAAATTCATACAATTTGTGTTATTAAGTACGCGTTGAAATTGTCAATCTAATTGGACAGTTGGTAACTTTTGCTCATTCGTTAATCTCGTCTAGTTGCACGTTGCGTATTGCTTAATGCGTTGTTCAATTCCATGTATGCGTACGTGTAATATGCTTGCGCTTGTATGGCAAGTTTCATTTTAAAGGAAAGGTAAAACTAAATTACAATGATTAGTATGGGGCGTTCGATGGGTATATTTTCTGTTTTATAGAAACAGACACATTATTTAAATAATTATGCTGTTTAATTTCTTAATCTTAACAATTATATTCCAATCGTTGTCGGGTATGAATTAGATTAATAAATGCTCTTTACTTCACACTCATGAAATTGTACAAAAATAATGCACCTTGTGCTGAAGTCAAAGTTGTCCAACACACACGGCTACGTCACGTGAGTGTGAACAACTCCAACTTCAGCACGCGGTGCATTATTGTTGTACAATTTCACTTGCGTCAAGTAATACGCCGTTATTAATCTATATATAAAATTGATAAGAGCGGTGATTGTGAGCCTAACAAGCACCAGAGTGCATACTGCTGAATCTTGTAGCTTGTTGCCAATATCCTGACAGGTATGTTGTACGATTAATTAGTTTGCAACCTATATAAGTGCATGGAAGGTTTGTTACGACTGCAAGTTGTTTGACCAAGGACATTCCAGTGAATCAGGATACCTGCTGTTTTGTGCTCAGCTACTACACAGATCTGTATTGTCATCGTCCTATTTTCACAGCAAATCTGACCAAACTACCTCAGGGCCATGCAAGCAATTACATTGTAGTACCAGTGTGTGAGATATAAATGCCCGGTCTCAATATGTTCAGCAAGGTCGGATATGATTTGATAGTCCCAACATAACCAAGGCCAATATATGATCACAGAAACTCTAAATATAGCATAAGATCTTGTCAATATGTGCTACATTTGCTGGTTCTTCTACATTGATAGTTGGTAATGGGACAACTATCTCAAATCCATTCTAAGCAACCATAAAATAAGGCACGTGAAATGAGGTTAACCATCTTGGCCTCCTTTCCAGTTATACACATTTGAATACAATGTATAATACAGTCGGGGGAAAATTGTCCCTATATCAAATGCTGAGCTTTAATCATCCGGCCTTACATGCATTGTGATTCCATACCATATATGCTCTTTCCCTCGATCATTTTAATTATTACTTTTGTGCTTTGTTTTGTTTTATTTTTATTATAATGATGCCTTTGTCTACATTGCTTTGTTTGGTTGATCTGATCTTGATTAACTTTGATTTTTTTTTAAATAGATCAAGTTGTCTTGCATCTATGAGTTCAGGCTTCTATCTCCCTGTGCTTTATTCAAAAGAGATGCTATAATGTCACAGCGGTGCTACTATTGCCTGCCAATGAGCTACGGGATCAAAAATGCATGATATGCTTACAACAGTATTCCTCCTGTATTGTATTCTCTCACAGGAATCTATATGTAGTATTGATTGGAGTGACTGCTTGCAGGTTTTCATTTACCTTTTCCCCTTGTCTTAGAAAATAGTCAAGCTTAAGTCTAGTGCCCTCAACCCATCGTTTAAGGAAAAATCGTCATATGAAAGTTGTATCTGCAATAGCTGCCATATGTTTAAGTTTTATATTGCACCCTATAGAATGCCCAGTCTGAAATGATTCTTTAGATGACGCAACCACCTGAAGAACCTTATCAAGAGCTAGCGCCACTGACTTATGGGGGAGATAAACTTTGACGGATTTTTTCCCATTCTAGTGGCAGGGTGATAAATAAATACAACATATGGTATATGCCATATGCCATTGCATATATGAATTTTTTGCACTAACATTAGGAAGGTTTTTTTAATCTTTTCCTTATTTTTATCAACTTTAAACTTTATTTTTGCCTCGTGACAATTGTAAGTAACAATCATCACAAGGGGAATGAGATTGGATTCTAACCAAACTTAATGTGCACATGAATCCCTGCATGAATACACAACAAGGGACCTATGATACTGTAAAAAGTTAACACGTATTGTATGATACTGTCGTACACAGCCAGAATCCTATGACCTACAACTAAGGGGCAAGTTCCACGAGAGCTTGGGATGTACATCCATGTAGATTCCTAGAAGGTACATCCAGGTACATCTGGCAAATGGTACATGCATGCACCCCACACAATGAGAGTGCATAAGTGTTGACAGGCGACGTGGGTATAAGGCATATTCGTGGACACATATGCACAGTTGAAAATGCAGTAGAATCCACGTTTGTTTGATGCATCATCGTAGAGATACATACAATCTCCTGCAATCAACATTCCTGGAACATTCTAAGCTCTCATGATGCTTGCCCCATTGTACCCTGTTAAAGTCAGGCTGTATGCAGTGCTCCACTCCTAATGCGCACATTAACATTGTAAAAGTAAACTTATTAAAATCAACTAATCAAATGTAGTGCGAAAACCACTACTTCTACAGTATTTCAATATCAAATATACTTATCAAGCACTCAGGTAAACAAAAATTATATTGTGGAGATGACCAGAAGGCCAATGAATCCTGAAGTCACTGAGAACATCAATAATGGTTTTATGTTATTGTCTCGCCTGAACTATAAGTTCAGAAGAGACTTAGCAGTCACTATGTCTGTACGTAGTATGTGTCTGTGTATGTATGTATGTATGTAGGGGGGTGTGTGTGTGTGTGGTAATTTTGGTTAAAGTTTTGACTAATAGGGCCTAACTTGACAACCGTAACATGCACGATGACGAAACTTAGTGACGTGAAGGGTCTCGGGATGAACTCGCGCTGTGACACTTTTGGGGGTGTGGTCAAGGTCAGTCAAGGTCAAAAGGTCATTTGAGGTCAAATTTTTAAAATTGTTCAAAAAGTTGACCTGAGGTCATCCGAGGTCATTTTGAGGTCAAGCTCATAGCTCATTAACCCCTGACCCCACAGGGATTTAACTTAGACCGTAGAAAGTACTTGACCCAAGGTCAATGTCAGTCAAGGTCAATGTCAGTCAAGGTCAAAAGGTCATCTGAGGTCAAATTTCCAAAATTGTTCAAAA
>JXSR01S029912.1:23426-36541 GCA_000969725.1 Ophiothrix spiculata | reverse complement strand
CAAAGAAATGATCATGGTTTTAAACTCTATGTTTACCATAATAATTTTATAAAAGGTTACAGCATAACATATCAAAGTAAAGCAGTAAGAAGTAATAAAAGTTTTTAAAAACTTTTGTCTATTTTTCTACTTCTGTAGTTGTTTTCATTGAATATGCCTATACAGAAAGTACGGATACCATATTCAGAGGGGAGAGAGGTTAAATTTAATGTTCTTTCATCATGTCATTCCTAGGATCATAGTATTTATAATGAGGTCATGTTCAACATTAATGTGTAGGTCAGGTCCTCTATCAAATCCTATAAACCTATTAGGCCTTCAATAAATATGTAACCATGTGTGGTAAACAAAAGGACATTTGTTACAATTATTACTTAAAAAGCATTGTATTTGCTGATAACATTCATATCCCAGGCATCATGGTGACATCAAATTTATAACACATGAAAGCTTATGTAAGACTATGGTCACAATACTTCCTACAAACAGTGTTTCAGTCCATTTCAAAGGTCCACTGCTTGTGGTTCTTCTCTAGACAGACTATTAAAACACTGTCCATGCAAGGTATTAAAATCACCTTGTTTAGGCTTTCGCCATGGAAACCCAACTTGGTACCAATACCAAGTAAGGCTCCAAGATGGTTTTTTTGTTTTAATTCAGTTTTGAATGCAGGAGGAAGACCGGAGCACACAGAGAAAAACCTGCGGAAGCGAGCATGGACTGAAAACCAAATGCACATAAAGCGCTTGGCGCGGGACTCGAACCCGGGACCTCATTGGAGCAAGGCGAGGTAATTACCGCTGCGCCACCCCGCTAGTTTGGTACGTGTTGTACCAAACTAAACTGAAAGTTCTACTGAAAGAATTCAGCATAAAATGGAAACTGATGCTGAGAAAAGAAGAAAAGAAGATGCCACTTAGCTAAAAAGAGGAAATTTCTTGGGCCTAAATAAATAAATAAATATCCTAGGATGTGATCATAAATTGACAGATATAGATAGCAGACAAGCAACCCATGACCATGAAGGATGATAAGATCAGCAGTTGTCCTCGTCTTATTTACATCATGTCTGGAGACTTCATTCAATCTGTCACTCCTTATCTTCAATTGCTTGCTTCATGATTACTACACCATCTTGGACCCTTATTCCACCTCAACATATAAATACACAGCTAAATTATCATGCTCCTTGCATATACTGTACTACATAGTTACAACATGAACACTGCCAGAGTCCCGTTACCAACAAGGGTACTTATTTGTTACCCCAGTATTTCTGATGGCAAAACTTGAGCTAGAGTGTACTAAATATTTGATGGGGATATGTCCAAATTAAAAGCATCTTGAAGTCCAGAACTGAACTGAAACATCTTCTGAGCTACCGTAAATAGATTAATTTGTCGTAGGATTGTGTTCAAAATATAAATGATTGAGCGTGACAAATCCAGAAACTTATACTCACAACTTTAGCTTTCCCGGGAAGTGCAGTAGACCAAGTCACTTGTGATCAAGCCATCAGCCAAGATGGCGAAAGCTAAAGTCATGATATAACTTTCTGGGATTTGTCACGCAAAATCATCTATATCTTCTTTCTTAGCTATCCTGTATGTCTTGTTTCCTTTCTGCAGAGTTGATGAATGTAATAAAATGAGTAAAAAACTAACAAAACAGCCTCTAGGATTTCATAAAATTCAATACTTAATGACTTTTAAAGCTGATTCTTTACAACAGAGCAAGATTTGGTAGATATATTCCAAGTGCAACAACCCACGATTATAATCAACAAAAACTATGTCAAAGTTTTACCTTTCAATTCTATTTATCTTTGAAACAAATATATTCTCTATTTCTCTTTTGTATGTTTGCATTCAAATTCCTCACATCAAATGCAAAAGTTCTATAATGGCCTGAGCTCGCTAGCTTCACCAGAACGAGCTCAAAATAATAGCAGATTGTTGCTTTAAGCTTAGAGATGGAATTCATTGGTGATCCCTTCTTGGACGGGTCAGATTTCTCGTCATGTGAGTGCAAGAAAGATGTATCTGCAATGGCTACTACATGTTAACACCTTACCACTTGAGTGAAAACAATTGCTCAAAATTTCTCTCCTATATGTCGGTGGCTCTTGAAATGGTTCTTCAGGTGACAGTGTCACTTGAAGAGCCACTGATCCAACATTGGACATTATATCAGTGTGCGGTGCAAATTTACGAAAAAGGGCAACTATTGCAGATACAACTTTCTTGCACTCGCGTGCCGATGTGCACCTTGCTAGTTAGTCTATCCATGGTACCACTGGGACAATAACATCCAATCTTGCTGTGAACAGCTTAGCTATGTCATCAGCTCCTTAGCGGCCAATTGAAGCAAATTGACATTTTATTTTGTTTTCTTGAAATATGAATATTAGAAAAATGTAAAAACTCGATAACTATGCATCAAATTATACTAGACAAAATTCCTATGAATTTTGTACCAAAAGTCTGCATCAGATAAGAACTTATATCAAAAAATGTTTAAATCTTTTTTGAAATATGAAGAAAGATTTAGTGACATATATTACTATTTTCATTTTATGACTAATGGATATTCATATTTAGCTAAACTAAATTCAAATAAGTGTGCCCAAAAATTACACAAATACCTAAACTGTTACATTACAAAAATAGATCAGTGCATTGCAAGCAGGATAAAGAGACTACCATGTAACTTCAAAAAAGTTCTAAAAATACCTCATCCTGATACGATAAGAGGTTACCCATTTACCCACACGCTTATATAACAAGTTCCTTCTTTAGTCTTAGTAATATTTCCTGGACACAGAATCCAAAATGTCTGAATTATGATGACAGAGTCGGTATATACAGACTCATTCATAATCCATATTTCAAATTATTCATAGGAACGATATATGTATAGTCTCAACTCTAAAACCAAGTGTTTTAATATACAAAAGAGCCTATAAATTGTTTAACTTAAGCCCTATACCATAAACTTAGTGTGTTCACTTAAAACTGGTTCATAAATTCCATAAAATGTGCACAAAAGAACTGGGTTAAATGAAAAATTGCTTATTCACAAAATACTGAAAATAGAATGCATTTCCTCACAAATCCTTCTCATTGTCACTTTGTTTTAAATGGATTTGCTTCATTTTCAAAATTGTGTATAAGGGTTCCTTATCTATCTTTTACGAGCTACATGTATAATGTCAACTGTCTAAAGAGTTCAAAATTGCACCACAAGAAAATGAGGAGTTTCCTGCAGTTTTTTCCTGAGCTCAACTCAGCTGCTTGCCGGCCACGTTTTATACCCGGGGTTCAATACATTTATACACAACCATGTCAAAACAGTACTGAGTCCAAATATATATTTTGCAGCAAATTGATTTATAAATAAATTTGAGATAGCGCAATGGTCATTTATGCTTTTATACTCTAAGAAATTGTACATATTCCACAGGAAAACAATATGTAATATTTACAGACTACAATCTGTCATAAACACTCATCCAGAATTGCTTGTGATTGGATATTATGACCTAAGTATGACTGTAGTGGATTTCTATAGGAAGTCTAATAGGAGACGTAGGATAACTAGCACGCTATTATGCAAGTCTTGCGAAACGTTCCACGTGGCAATTGAACGCCATATTTGTATGACTACACGTGGTTGTTGTAGTACAAAGAAGCCGGTGTTAAAAACTCAAAATGCATGTACAGAGAATTGAATTTAAATTTGTATATGTAGGCATATATTTGAATACGGTACTTCGATTGTATTGTATCCCAAATTTTCACAAATTTAACAGGGATTTTTTTTTAAATTAGCTCTTTTCCAATAACTGCTGTAACTGACTACAAAAGTTTATATTTTGTGCAACTGAACCAATCAGGGTCCCTTTTTTTAAGGGGTGTCAAAGTTCAGCTTCCTGTCTTGTGGTTCAGCCCATCAAGCATAATAAACAAAGAAAAACAAACCAATTTCAACCATAAATATTTACAATTTATTTTGTAACCAATATTCTTTAATTAATTCCAATTTCACATGTTGGGGTTGACCACAGTTTTGTTCTACACATGTGACTCATTCTTTGCCTATGTTATCTTTGAGATTACAATGTTATTTTTAAACCCAGTTTTGACAAAATGTAAAGTTCAGAGGCCAATATAGGTAAACCACTAGAGACTGAGGTTATAACGTGCAAATCACAGAAAACATTTATCTGTCAAGTTGGAGATATAAACACAGGTTTCCTGGGTTGATTGTCAATGTGAAATCATGCACTTTATAGTCTGCGGGGATTGCATATATTTCCCACTTTTTACTTCAAATTATTTATTTTAAATGATATTTTTCTCAAAACTTGTGTGTAGTATTTTTGAAGCTCATGTAGCGGTGAAAGGCTTCAAAATTTCCTAAACACTTCAGGAAATACCAAATATACTACTGCTTGACCATCTGCCACTATATTCTTTATACAAAATGTCCTGAAACTATGAAATGTCTTGATAAAAGTTCCTGATTTCATGAAATGTAAAACTTTGGCATCTCTGGCATCACAAGTTCAAGCCCTGTTTTGGTCATGAGGTGTTCTTCATCAAGAATACTGGTTTAAAAATGGACACCTACATGCCACACCCCTTGGCTTCACTCTGTTTTTAGCCAATTCAGAAGGCCCCTATATGTTAGTTTTGTGAAAAAGTATGACCAAGCTTGCAAAACAGTCATAAAACATTCTGAATTTATAATTAAATTAGTCTCTATGAATCATAACTAAATTTTGCAATGCATCATATAATTGTAAAATGAAAAAAATAATATGTGTGTCAAATTATAATTCAGATGGTATAATGAATGGCTTTTGTGTCCAATGTAATGACTTTGAAGAGTTAAAAAATTGTATATTTTGCAGAAGTGATGCCGTATACACTGAAAGCTGCCATTTGATTGATGTATCAATGTCGTGATAAAAATGGGAGAATCCGCCCAAGATAGTCAGGAAGGACAACTAAGATTAGTGCAATAAAATGATTTGTAATAATGGGACTATCTACATGGAGAACAGATGCGCATCTTCCAGATCCAGATCTGAGATTTCGGATCCAGATCTGATGCACAATGTTTAAATGTAAAGTGGCTTATTGAGATGCGCATTGATTTGGTTGTGCCCTCTCGTGTAGATACCCCTATTCAGATGTCTCTCCACCATGTTCATGTGTAATTATATCCAAAATAACATTAAAGTTTCTTACAGATCATTGGAAAGTTCATCTTGATCATCAAGTTACAAACTTATTTAAATGTTTCATTTTTGACCAAAGTTTGATAAACTTCATCAAGTGTTTTAAATAATGGTCTTCTGGTATCTTTAGGTGCAACTGAGATCATGAGAAACTTCATTAAAGATTGTGAGAATGAACTTCAATCTGAAACAAAAAGACATCGTGAGAAAAACAAAACTTAAGGCCAAGTAAAAAAAACAACTAGTTTCTCGTCCTAACTTTTTGAAAAAAGGAGGATGAGGGCAGTTTTTTTTTTTTTAAATGGCCGATCCAAGATGGCGGACGGTCTTTTCCAAAAGGCAGCCAACCGTTCCCAAAATTTGAACTACTTTCTTCCGACATAGCAGATAATGTTTTTGCTTCCAAAAGGCTATTCACATTTTCAAAAAATTATTGATGATAGGTCTAGGATTCATTGCAAAATTGTTAGTTGTATCCAAATTTTAATTTAAACAATTGTTGATAGCTCAGTGGTCTTCAAAAATCAATGAAAAAATTGTTTCAAAAGAGTGCCAGAATTTTTATTTTCAACTTGCTTCCAAATCGGATTTCGAAAAAAAAAATAAAAATTTTAAAAAAAAAAAAAAAAAATGATGCGGCCGTCAAAACGCATGCGCGCGAGGACGAGAAACTAGTATATTATTTTACTTGGCCTAAGATAACCAAGATTTATTTACAATACTTGACCTAGCTATCAAACATCTATGAATCTAATGATGTCTAGTTAGTAGGCCTACGCTGGCCTAATTTATCACAGTTATCAAACATTTCAGTTTGTTTTCGCCTCGTTGACTTGCAATTTTCATTGTCAAGTTCTTCAGACAAAGTCTGCAATAAATTATATAACTACCAGACAAATAATTAATGGTTTGAATCATGAAATAAGGTTGAATTCAATCTCACTTTCCAAACCCACTTGGGATGAGTAGGCGTTCCAAACAATCACATCTTGTGAAACCACATCATTTTTATCATATTAAAAATGACTCTGTCAAAATAATTAAATCATATTTCTAAAGTGTAAATGTAATTAATCAAATTCATAATTGTGTTGTTTGTAGCTTGAATGAGTAACATGCATGTTGTTCAGACACACAAACATCACGAACACTATCATTATCATTATTTCAAATGATAAATTGACTTTTGTGAAATTTTGTGAATCATAACACGTTTCCATTTTCATTTAAAATTTACAACCTACATATGGAATTAATATCGCTTATGAGTCATGATCTATTTTCATATTTGCTGAACCAAAGAAACGCAAGGGAATGAAATCTTTCCTCCAACACCAGGGGGACAAAACCAGATGTGGCAGCTGCAACCAGATATCATGGGGTCAAAAGGTCATGACCTTTCACCTCTAACTTAACAACGATCTAAAATCCAGGTAAATCATTGAAATACCTCAAACTTTGTTTCTGCAGACATTTTCCATGACCCATTTCACATAGTTTTGTGTACCAGAGTGAAGGCTATATTTTATTTACTTCCAATTGTTTTGTACAAGTTCGTGAAAAGTTTAATGGACTATATCAATCTAATATCAGAACATTTCACTTCATATTTGTTAACATTTTATTGAAATGTTGTAATGACATAAATCTGAGAATATTATTACCTGAAGTGTAAACTAAAAAAGACATTAACGACCATTCTGGCACCAAACGAAAAATAACGATAATTTGGGTGGCATGCTTTGGTTCAATATTGACACTTTTACAACAAAGAAATATCAGTAAAGGCTGATAAGATCTTGTAAATTTGGTGGGAGGCTT
Source organism: Ophiothrix spiculata (assembly GCA_000969725.1). Lineage (NCBI taxonomy): Eukaryota > Metazoa > Echinodermata > Ophiuroidea > Amphilepidida > Ophiotrichidae > Ophiothrix > Ophiothrix spiculata. The sequence goes on along the minus strand of JXSR01S029912.1, from coordinate 29,475 downwards.
TATATTCTATCAAAGAATTGAGTGAACAAAACATAAGATGTCAAGAAAATCCTTAGCTAGGCAGAAATTTTAGCGTGGTGTCAACAAATTGGATCAGCAAAAAGTTTCAACTGAAAATTGTGATGATCCATGTTTAAATTTGACTTGGTATACAATTAGTCGTACGTTTTTAAGAACACCAAAACTAAGCAAAACTTAAAGTGATGATTTCAAGGGTTTTTCCAGAAAATTCAAATTACATTTTCGGGAGTTCTGTACAATTTTTGATTTTCCATTATAAAAATTCTGATGATTCTGACACAATGGACGTCAATGTGCTACAGATAAATAAAAAATGCTGAGGAATTGGTCATAATTATGATTGTCGAAACCACAGTGACAAAGCTAATGAGTTAAACTTCCCCTACTAATCCCCATTAGTTGAAGGTACTTTAACAATAATGTTTTATTTTGCAACATTCACAAGTAAGCTCTGTCGGACCGCCATTTAATGTGTTTCCGTTTGCTTATCTAGACCATAAATGTTAGCTGTGTAGTTTCTGAATAGGAATGTGAACCAAGATCCTAACATCAGTCTTTTACATTACAGTCAAGAGACCTACAAAATAGCTCTTTTTTATCATCATTTTTGAAGCCAGATCAGCCAGAAGACCTGATCTATTGGGTGTGTAGGCCAATTGTGTAGGCCTAATGTATCAACAAGTCTGCAAAATCAATGTTGTACTGAAAGCAGGATTTTATGGATTTTCTTATCAGATTACCAGTGCTATATCATGGGAAGAAAATGCCAGATTTTCCCTCATACTGCGCTATGACTCTTCAAAAATCTATGCCATAACTTAACCCTAACAGATTTCTTAACTTTTTAAGTTTCTTGCCTCCTCGAAAAGGGAAGGGTGAAAACATGAAGGGTGAAAACGACATGTTTTCACCAAGTTTCGAACTGGGGACTTCTCGTTTCTCAAGCAAATATACAAGGAGCTCAGATCCGGATCTGACACCTGCGTAACAACCGTCTAGATAGAAAGCGGCTCATTGAGATGTGCATTGATCTGGACGTGCGCTCTCATGTAGATAGCCCCATTATTGCTGCATCTGTCACAACCAATGCTGATTTCAATGATGTGCATTGATGCGCATTGATCTGGACGTGCGCTCTCATATAGATCCATTATTGCTACAACTGCCATAACCAAAGTTAATTCAATCAAATTGTTTGCAACTGTTGTAAGATGAACAATTTATCAGCCAGTGATTTGTTGCAATGCTTCCCATGTCTGAAAAAGCACTTGAATTTGTTGATGTCATTGTGACATTGCCAGACATTCTGAAACTAGCCTGATGCTTCATCTATTGATGACGAGCTGTCTGAAAGTTTCTTTGCGATGCATGATTCATAGACAAAGCTAGCACTTCAAATGACCAAATAACACAATTGGTTTAAACACTATCAAATCCTTCCATTAAGACCTCATGATGTCCTAGATAACATAACAAAACTAGACCTTATCTTATTCAAATAAACCATCATTGCATGAGTAATGGTGGAAACCATGGCAACGCGTACCCCTTACATAGCTTCAGTTTCTACATCATCCCCTAGGTCTATTTTCTCAAGAATATTGAATTATTCACCAGGGAAAGATACTTTCCTACACTACCATTCAATGGGAATGATACTTTATAATTTCAAAGTTTTAAAATAGAGTTCGAAGTACGATGTTAAAACAACACTAACAAACATTTGAGAATCTACGATATCTAGTTCATAGTCAACTGTATGATAACTAGAGCTTAGGATTCATTAGAATCTCTTATAAATGTGAAAGCTGAGGTCCAGTCCCAACTAACCTGTGATCAGCTTTTACAGGTTATCAACGAAACTGATATATTCTCTAGCCAATTGTGATCATTTATCAGCACATTAGCAAATAGCTTCTCCAAGTCAAGTTCACTGTGAAGGTTAACAAGTGTATGTCATCCCTTCCTTGGAGATTCACAACCTCTCAGTCCAACAATTCATTCTCTAGCTTAATCCTGTCGCAACCATCAAACTCAAACTCTTGGATCTTGCTTTTGATAGTACACTGACAAAACTGTCACTTAAAAAGGGCTATTTTTCAACAACAAAAAACGAGCAGGGAAACTATTTCTTGCAAATCGCTCCATGTCAACAGCAGGTAGTCTCTGGCAAAAAAAGATCTCTACTTTGGTGTAATGACAGTGAAAATGGGTATGTTAACTCACATTTAATGAATGATGCTTTGACTTCGATGACACTGTGACTTGAATCATGATGATTGATTTGAATCACCAAGGACTACATGTTACAAAGCACTTTTGCATGTTCCAGTTTATTTCATTATGTGTATGAAAATGTTTTTTTTGATATACATAAATAAACATCAGGATCAGTAAATAAGGCAAAATATATATCAGGCATTCCTGACCATTTCTCAAGAGATAGAGGTCATCCATCATATGCAATTAAATTTGCACTGTACATAACCTATGACTTATTGAATTGTTTTTAATTTAAAATAAAATTGGAATAACATTTGGGTATGCAAGCATATCTCAAATAAATAAGCCTACGCGATGCGATGCGACTCTGTTACCAATCGTCAACCAATCACAAACCTATCTGATCCTATATCTATCACCTGGTGCACAAAGATGTAACATAGTGGGTGTGAATAACAACTAGAGGATAATTAACAAAGTTCAAGTCAAGTACAAAATGTCCTAATTTTTTGTTTATTGTTTCAAAGTTACCAGTCTAGAACCTCCACAAGACACATATGGGTGTAGTCATCAAACTTTTCCTATCCACAGACAGGGGAAAAGGCTATTTCAGTGTCTGATCAATCCTTATCTCGCATTTGGTGCATAATATAGATGTAATAAAACGTACATATTTTACAAGAGGCCCTGAGTTTGCTCAATTTTGAGGGGGAAAAGGCTATTTCAGTGTCTGATCAATCCTTATCTCGCATTTGGTGCATAATATAGATGTAATAAAACGTACATATTTTACAAGAGGCCCTGAGTTTGCTCAATTTTGAGTGACTACTATCTGCCATTTTTTGAAATATTGACATGTTCCACAGCAATTTGAACACCTTTTTGTCAAATATCGGGACACTCTGAGATGAAAATTAGCAATTCTAATCATATTAGCTTATATTCCTAGACAATACAATCTTATAACTCAGTACAAAGGCACTACCTTTTAATCTTGATTTCTAACCTCATCATTAAAACTATCATCAAGAATTACAAAATCTTATCTGTCAAACTGTTGAAAGAAAGGTGAATCTGATAACGTATGACTTCCGACTACAAATGATTTTGGTTTGTATTGTAGTCTTGAAACCAAAGCAGGACACGTGCCAGGCCTACTATGCTACTCCATATCATCTACTTTATCAAGAAACAATTAAATTTCTATAACAGAACAGTTAGTTCTCCATAACGATGCAGTTTACAAAGCAAAAAAGGACACCGACTCATTTATTAGCAGATGTACCCAATGGATGGTCTTAATAAAACACTTACACAATGTAAAGGCAGATGTGATTATGTTAAGCCCCGCAAACTAATTATCGTTCGCGAAAATGGTGACAATATCGGGCTCAATGAAGCCAAACTGGACAGACAGAAACCCAGTTAATTGTCAAAGGAAACCTATATCCATTGTATTGTTGTCAACAACAATGGTATAAATCGCCAACAAGACACGACAAGTGAACCATCACGAGTGGCGCTTAAACTGTCAATGACTTTGAATGATTTTGAACTTGTTCCCATCTTGTTATTTTCTGTTAGTTCTTTTAAATTTAAAATCCCTTTACAAATATTGACTTATCTTACAAATTATTAAGAATTATGATGACCCTTTACAATATTAGAACAATGAAAATCCTATACATAAAATAATACGAATTTCGCAAAATTATCAAGTCATTTAATATTTTTGTATGACAAAACAGTTGCTTGAAACTCTAATTACTTTCAAACAGAGAACAGACTCGAACTTTATTGGGAAACTATAATTAGAAATATTATTTAGGATTTATAAATTATGAATTGTTAAAATTTGTCCAAATTCAAAATTGCACATCAGCTTCATGAAATAAACTCTTCTTCAATATAAATTCCACATTTGCTAACACTTAAAACTTAGTTATTATTTTGATCTGAGCATGCAAAACTACTGAATTTTGTTTCAAATTTATTCCGAACATGAAAATGACAAACTGAACTCAACTGTCGCAAGTTGTGACCAGCACAACACCATTTCCAATGAACAATCCACAGTAAATTGAAATATTGAGCTTTTTACTTGATATTGGATTTGATACTAGAACTTCAATATTTATCATAATTCACAATAATGAGATATCACATGCTTAAGGGTCAAAAAAATTTTTTGGTGTACTGTGCGAGTTGCATTACAATGAATTTACTTTTTGATTTTTTAAAAATAAAGCTAAGATGCTTGGGAACTCAGGAAAATAGTATTAGTTTATCTTCATTTACTGCAAAATGCCCCTACAAAGTCAATGACAGCTGTATAAGAAATATGGCATTTCAGTTTCCATTGGGTCTGCAAATCAAATCCAGTTCTCATTGATGTGGTTTGCTCATCTCATCTGATCTCACTAGATTACTGCATTGGTAATGGCTTTTGTTACATTACTACCAGTCCCTTGATTTGGATCTGTTTAATGAGTTGAATGAATTAATGACATTAATTAAGTTCTTTAATTAAGCTGTTATTTATGCAAATGATTGGTTTAGGTCAATGTCAATGACAATGGTACAAAAACGATAAGCCGATAATAATGAAAACACCGTAGGCATTAGTTATTAAAATGATGATCATGATCAAAAGTTTGTAATTCAATTATTAGCTGATTTCAATGTACTTTGTTCATTGTCAAATACCAAATTATGCACTTAAGCATTTTATCACATGTTGTTGCCAAAACTAACATTAGAAACCAAAGAAAACATTACAAAGAGTACCCGACAATTTGAGTTCACACTTATGTCCTATATTCCTAAAAACAACATCAAAATGTAAGTTAGAAAATGTAGTTGTCTGAGCCAAATGATAACATTTTGATCAACGTACCCCCCCCCCCCCCCCAATTATCATTAACCCTCCTAAATAAACATCTATACGAATGATAAACAATTTTGCTTTCACAACCATAATTCAACCCGGAACTTAACAACAATATCATAAGGATTTATGTATTGACGCGAATCGTAACATCTCGAAAATCTTGACTCAATTGCAACTTGTCACGATCCGGCCCCATCGCACGTGTAATTTTCAAAAGGAGCATTAGTTTTTATCCAATAAACAACCTGAACCAGCCTTGGACATGATAACAACAATATGGAATCGGAATCTCAAGTATCCTATTCAATTAATTATGAAATTCTACATTAGTTTGCCATAATCGGCAATCAAACACTCCGTAATATCTAGAGGCACTTCACTAAATCCTTGGAATTCAAGTATCTCTATTTCCTGTTGATTTTCATTGTCTATTGTAGCATGAGATCATTGCTATCTACTGCTGATAGCACAATTTGTTGTCTGACTACTGTATAGTAAACTCAGCGCAAGGCCAAGAGAACCATTATACTGTCAGTAAATATGGCAAAGGTTACTACATCAAAATGTTGTTGGTATGGGATGCATTTGGTTAAAAAAAAGTCGCAAATACTCTTCAACTCTTTTTGATTAATTGTTTATGTAGACATAATCAATTATATAAATTTGATTATCGATTTATATCCCTAAATTTGTATTCTAAACACAATGATACTTTTGAAATACAAATTTACTTTACCCAAAATATCTGTAATGAGTCTTAATTCCCACTGCCTTGATTCCAGGTGTTTCATGTTCATTTTCGTATACATGTGCTTTTCATAGTGAATCACAATCAACATATAGCTCATCTGTTATTGACACCCATATTTTTCAGGCACATTTTATTCCAGCACCAACATTTGACTGCAATCAAAT